>OOFC01048056.1:50267-71178 GCA_900323345.1 Pseudochromis fuscus
GAATCTCCCTGCAGATACTTCTAGTAGGTCTAGTATCTCCCTGCAGATATTTGGTGGTTCTAGAATCTCCCTGCAGGTTTCTGGTGGTTCTAGAATCTCCCTGCAGGTTTCTGGTGGTTCTAGAATCTCCCTGCAGGTTTCTGGTGGTTCTAGAATCTCCCTGCAGGTTTCTGGTGGTTCTAGAATCTCCCTTCAGATATGTCGTAGTTCTAGAATCTCCTTTCAGATATTTGGTGGTTCTAGAATCTCCCTGCAGGTTTTTGGTGGTTCTAGAATCTCCCTGCAGGTTTTTGGTGGTTCTAGAATCTCCCTGCAGGTTTCTGGTGGTTCTAGAATCTCCCTGCAGGTTTCTGGTGGTTCTAGAATCTCCCTTCAGATATGTCGTAGTTCTAGAATCTCCTTTCAGATATTTGGTGGTTCTAGAATCTCCCTGCAGATTTCTGCTGGTTCTTTGATCTCTTTGTAGATATGTGGTAGTTCTACAAGGTCCCTGCTGATTTTTGGGAGTTCTTGAATTTCAATTTCCTTTTAGATATTTCAGAGATCTAGAAGCTTCCTGCTGTTATAAATGTCATATACTGCCTCTGGCTCTTACTACTTAGTAACTGTAGTTGTAATGTTTGTAATCAGTAGCTAGATGCCATGTTGTAGATTTTTAGTAGCCTCATTTGCTTCCTTATCATCTGCAGATGTGCTCCTTGCAGGTCATTTCGTAAGTAGCCTTGTCCCTGTTACATCTCTGTTCTAGGTTCTCTGGCCAGCAAGATCCGTCGACGAGACACCCTGAATATTAAGCTCAGGAACCGACCCAGCAAGAGGGAGCTGGAGGAGAAAAACATTCTGCCACGGAGCTCGGAGACGGAGAGACATGAGCTACGCCAGCAGATAGGCTGCAAACTAGTCAGGTACACGCTCACAAAGCATGCTGTGAAAATGTGGGTAGGTGTTACTTTTCATCATAAATTTGGCCAAGCAGGGAGGTAATAACAGAGATTGCTAATTATTCTTTGGTGTAGTTGTGGGAGGTGTATGAGGAAAAATCATGGACAGTAAAAATCTGTGTTAAAGTTCAGTCCTCTCTACCTGATGAGAGAAACGCTGGTGGTAAACAGCCTTTGGATTATCATCAACAAAAGGTGTAAAAGAGAAATCACAAATGCTCCTGTGATGGTTCGTGTTGTTTCTCTGTAGAAGTCATGTTAAAATCATTTCCGTTTTTAGGCGCCTGAGCCAAAGACCCACCACAGAGGAGCTGGAACAAAGAAACATCCTCAAGCGTGAGTTTCTCAAGTACACTCTCAAAATGGAGGCGTTATGTGATACACCAATTTTATCATCGTCATAATATTTAGAAACTTAAATCGTGTCATTTTCTAGCTGCGATGACGTTGTGAGGATGTGGCGTTGGCACAGGGAAACTGGTGTAGTGTGGTGTTCCAGCTTCCCAGTGGTAGTCTGTTGCTGCCACATTCATATCATCAGATATGACCTTGTGTGTGTCATTAATCAGATGGATGAGACTGATATGTCTATTTAAATTATCTGTTGCTGTTTACTGGAAGCTTTGTGTCTCCCACACTGGACGATGTGGTCAATCACACAGAGGGTCTGATTACTGTGAAGGACTCAGCAGCAGTTCCCATAAAATGTGTTTGTTTTTCTCCTTTCTTTGGTCACAGTGTACCACAGTGATTAAAGTGAAGGCTTTGCTAGCTCACTTTCTGTGCCAACTTTGTATTTCACACTTGCTTTTAGAGGCTTTTAAAAATTAGGGATTTTTTTCAGACAGTGATTTTGCTCTGGGACCCACTGCAATACATTTTCCCTGAATAAAACTGAGTAATTGTGCAATATCTGTTGCTTATTCTCAGCGGGAAAACATTAGCTAACATTCACCATTGCTAATTAGCTAACGTTCATTGTACCCAGTGGAAACAACACAGGAAATTAAAATCAAAAATAACCTCATCAGCTAGATAATGGATACATCCACAAATCAAGTTGAGTTGTGATGTAACCCAATCACAGCAACACTATAACATCACTACAGAAGTTGTCGTGCATCGTCTCTGAAGTTTGTGGCAACAATGCATCTATGAACAGACACTTGTTTGATCTACTGACATAAAGAACATTACAGCTGTGCAGGGAACGCTGTGATGTGTGTACACAGGTTGCTGGTTTGCAAGTTGCAAGTATGTCTGGAAACACTCGAAAGTGTCATGCCCCAGTTATATCATAACATTTCATTACTGGAGAAACAAGTAGCAGTTGTTCTGGTAAAGTTACAAGGAAGAGTTGGGCGACGGGTCCCTGTGCCACAAATTCTGGATGGCTTGTATTTCAGTCTGTGATGGGACCACTAGGGGTCAAGGAGTTTCTGAGTACCACAAGCCAAAACACCCACAAGCTGTTTACACGTGCACATACATGAAGACTCCACGAACAATACAGATTTAACTCAGCTGATTTATTAACTTTGCTTTGTACTATTGTTTGCATGCAGGCAATCACGACACGCTTCAGTAAAGCAAATCACCTCTCGCAGATATAAATAGAAGCAGAAGCTTGTTGCAGACATAGGTGTGAAATTACTCTGCTGTTTCTCTACGTGCAGAAAAGAATGAAGCAGAGGAGCAAGAAGCCAAGCAAGAGATTAAAAGGAGGCTCTCCAGAAAGGTACTGTAAACACCAAGCACCCTCACACACATAAGGGAGAGCAGAAAGGACACAGTGAGTCTATATTTAGATGCTAATATGTTTTGCTCCACCTTATGAGTCATGATAGCAGGCAGAGAGGATGCTTCATGGAGACATGAGCCCATCTAGTGGATGCAACTGGAACTGAGAAATTGAACTGGAAAAAATCTTTGGTAGACCATTATTGATTGTTGATGGTTATAGTCTGATTTTTCTTTGTGTCTCTGTGTGTTTGTAGCTGAGTGTGAGGCCGACAGTGGCGGAGCTTGTCGCCCGGAGGATCCTGCGTTTTAATGAGTACGTAGAGGTAACAGACGCCAAGGATTATGACCGACGGGCAGACAAACCCTGGACACGGCTTACACCTGCTGACAAGGTACTGCTGTTAGCATAGTCACATGTTTATATTTTTTACATAACCCCACTTTTTATTACTTTATTATGTTATCAAGGCATCTCTTACTAGTCAGATTTCCATATTACATTCACTATAATGCCATTAGTATGTGGACACCTGAACTGTGCATCTATATGTGATTACTAACTATTTCAGTCCAAAACAATTGACAATAATTGGCTCCAATAACAGCCTGTACTTTTCTGGGAAGGATTTAGAAAAGATTTCAGAATTTGGACACAGGACTTTGACCCCATTCAGCCACAACAGCTTTACTGATGCTGCCTGGCTGCCACATAGCTGGTGTTTCAGTTCATCCCAAAGGTATTGGATTGGATTGAGGTCAGGACTCTTTCGACTCCTCCACACCAAACCCAGAAAACCATGACTTACTTAGTGCACAGCAGGGACTGTCAAGTTAAAACAGATCAGCTGCAAAGTTAGCATTTCATTCTGTATCATTAAGGTTCCTCCTAACTGGAACCATTAAAATCAGGTTCACACTGATATGGTGTGGATGCTTGATGTTTTTGTACATGAAATTCATCTTGCTCCCAAACATGAGGAATATAAATGCATACATGTACCAGCTGTAGATTAAACGTCTTCCATATTGTATTAAAACCTTCTCATAGAAGATGAAAAAAGACCCTGAGGGTGTGCTGGAGGGCAGTTTGTAAGTTTAAGTCTGCCCTCTGCTGGTGATGCTCAGAACTGTGCAGCACAGAAATAATAGATACGACGTCTCATCTAAATTCTCAGCATTAAACCCCAACAGGTATCACAGCACAGAAACCTGAATAATCAGTGTGGTGCAAGAAGGCGAGGTGAATGTTGTATGAGGAAATGCTTCTTGTTGCTCATGGCAGATTGATTTGTCATCAGTAATGATCGAGTTTGTTACACTAATAATAATGTATAATAATTAATGAGTTAAGGCATATTTGTGCTGCAGTGTGCCTCGCTTGTAGTTTTTTAATTATTCACGATGAATTGTGAGTAGTTCCCTGCAGTTAAATTTGCAGTGGTCCAGATTTATGGAAATCGTGCACAAATAGCCTAAATGAGAGCCCTTAAGCATCCTCAGATTTCACAATGAAACAGCCTTTTACTGGGAAGTCAGCAGGGTTGTGATTTGATGTTGTGAGTGGGATGGGGGTCAAGGCCACAGGCAGCCTTGTACTTTTAGGTATAAAAGATGTTATTATCATCTCGTGTGTGTGTGTGTGTTCTGTCCTCCAGGCTGCTATCCGTAAGGAGCTGAATGAGTTTAAGAGCCGGGAGATGGAGGTTCATGAAGACAGCAAACAGTTCACCAGGTACTCAAGCGGTCGATGGCCTCCACTGTTTAAAACGAGTCTGAGGCTTCATTAGTAATTTATCAGAGTAAATCCTGCTGTTTATTAGCTCACATTGATCAATATTTATTTTATTCGGGTCCCCTAAAGCAATTTCCTCTCCCCACATTAAAGTCATGATGTACAACTGGGTGGAGTTCAGTTCATTAGCCACAGGCACTGATTGTCAATATAGTTCAGGTGCGCTCGCTCATATATTATTAGATCTGTGTGACCTGGGTTTATAACACTGTACAGAGTGTGGGGGGAAAAACTCAATGAGTAAAAAATAATACACCTTTAATAAAAATAGATCTCTAAAATAACCACATAATGGTTTTTGATATGTAGTTACAGAACATCATGGCTTTACTTTCTGAGTTCATAAAATAGACAAATCCTGTTGGGCTTTACAAACCAGGTCCTAGAGCATCATAATGTAAAACCTCCAACTCTTCAAACCTCAGCTACTCTTGAGAACCTGACTGAGGATCTGAAAACAAAGATGATGGATGCCTACAAAGCAGGAGAAGGGCTATAAAAAGAAATCAAAGTGCCTCCACCTTGTAATTTCCACTGTCTGAAATGTCATTAAGGAAATGGCACTTAAGGGGAACTGTGGAAGTCAAACTTTAAAAGCAAGAAAACCAGCATATAAAACTGAAAGACAAGGCTACACTGTGGAGTCTTGATGCACAAACACATGGGCCACATGGAAAAGTCATCAGAAAGAAACTGAAACTGTGACCTCATCACAAAGGTCAATGTCAGGAATAGAACTGAGTGGTTTGAAGTTTGAATATTTGGTTTTTTTTTTTTCATTTTCATGTGTGTTTTAATCCCCTTATGAACATATAAAACTCATCACATCTTTATCAGTTGCTGAATTTACATCGGTTGTAAAAATGCTCAAAAAGTTACTACAGAAAAGCTAATGTCAGTAGGTTCACTACTTTACAAATGCAGATATTTAGAAAACGTGTCAAAACCAAAAAGGTACAAAGTCACAAAAATGAGAAATCAACTCACAATCTTCATCTGGAAATGTAAACACCAGTTGCAGCTCACACATATATCCAGGCTGGTGTCAGCTGTGCAGCAATCAGAGCTAATTGTCCCAGGTGCAGTGGGTGTGAACATCATTAGGTGAATTTTAACAAGGTGTCAGGAGCTTAGACAAATTCATCCTCAGATATTCCCAAGCAGAAAAACACCCACATCAAGACAAAAAAAACAACAAACACTCAAACGCAATCAGTACAAAGCCGGTGGCTGCAGCTCATTGTAAACATGAAGATATTTAAAGTAACATTCAGATTTCTACAAATATTTAATTTTTTCTTGTATTACTAAGCCCAAAAGTGCAGCCCTGGTAGCCTCACACTGTTATATGGTAATCAAAGGCATTATTTCTGAGTATTATTTTAGCAGCCATAATATGTGTGTGATCTACAGTGACAGCTAATTTTAATATGATACAATATATAAACATTATGTATGTGTATGTTGTATTTCCATGTGCTAAGCCGGTGTGTTTGGATTTCCAGATTCCATCGGCCTTAAGTGCTCTCACTGCCACCTGGACGTCAGCACCGCGTCTCCGGTCCGCGGCTCCCAGCGGCCTCCAGGCCCTTCCCAGACCCTCAGTACACAGCTCTAGTCCACTTTGCTTTGACTTTTTTTCACAGCAGACATTGTGGCCTGTCATAGCAGCAGAGGCACAGGTGGAATTAATGACCTTAAACGTGGCTGCATTCCATTTAGGTGGGCCAGCTGCTGAGTGTTGATGCTGTGCAGGCTGGCTCGCTGTCATAGCGACGTAGGAAATCGTTACTTAAATTTGTTTCACCTGAGCTTTGTCTGATATATCAGGCCAAAATGTCAACTGTGAAGAAAGTCTGTTGCCCGTGACGATATGTGTCTGTATCTGCAATGACAGCTGCGAGTGTGTCTTAAAGCCATCCACAGGCACCAGTGAAACATTTGCACATATCTATTGTTAGCAGTGGTGTGTTTAGTGCTCTGATTAGAACCGATTATTTATAGTACAAAAAAAAAAATCAGAACCACATGTTTATTTGTTTTTTGGTTCACTTCAGGCCTAATGTGTTTAATGACCCCTGCTGTAGTGAATGTGGCTGAAGTGTACTGTGGAGTTTGTGTAGTTGCCAAGGCATGGCCATATATGGGCATCCTTCCTGCGTGAACAGGAAACGGGGGGTGATTGGGTGGTTTCATGCTGATGTCATAGATCAGAGGGGAAGCGAGGCAGTAAGCTCTGCTCCGATGTGCCTCTCAGAGTCCAATCAGAAATACTGCAGTTCATCTTTGGACATACTTCAAGTATATTGCCACTAGAGGGCATTATATCATAAGAGTCATAGAAAGGGGGAATCATGATGTGTACGGAGATGAAGAATAACCGGCAAGAGTTATACCTATGACTCCTGAGGCTTTAATAGTGAAGTGCAGTGGAAATCCCCCTCCCTGTGCTGGACTTGCTTCTGAAAACTACAGTTTTTTTATTTTATTTTTAATTCAGCTCTTCACACAGAGTGACTGTGCCTAAAGACAAAGCAGGAATTTGATTGTATGTCTGTTTGATTGCGTTGGTTGGACTTCACTCAAAGGTTTAATGAATAGATAACAGGCACCGAGGCAATCAGCTGGCCTCTCAAAGATGTGGAGAAGTACTTTATTTTCCATTTTCTTTTGAACATGCTTTTGCAATCTAGTGAAGTCAGTTTATTTATAGAGCACAAATGTTGACCCGGGTGCTTTGCTAGCTGTGACGGGATGGACTGTCTGATAAGTGCCTCCTTTACACTTTGCTTTAACATGCACCTTAAAGCCAGCTATAGTGGTCAGATTATAGTTTAGCTGTTTGATTTATTTATATATTTTGCTTCAAGCTCTATTAAAAAAAGGTGATCATCAACCTGAGATTTTAAAGGAATCATCAGTGTTTGAACAGATTTTTGTTTAGATGATCAAATTTAACAAAGCAACACAGCCAGGAGGAAGTTTTTTTAAAAATGTGCACTGAAGTTTCCTCTGTGTAGATTTATGGTTTGTGGCTGAGGCTGATCTATAGGCTACATTTTCTGCGTCCTAAGTGTTGTGTCGAGGGAACATCCAAATACTGGAGGTGCATGTTAATGCAGAATGTAAAGAGGAACAATTTGTTTCCTTTTCTCTGTGGATGCCGAATGTTTGGCTGAGCGTCAGTCCCTCATCCCCACAGGACAAAAGGAGAGGTATTGTTCGATAAGTGATTGACACACTGAGCTTGTTGACCTCCAGATGCCAGTGTTCTCATAATAAGCACCCCAACCTCCACAACAGTCATCATCCTCATGGATTGTAAGCGAAAAGGACAGATTTATTCTTTCTGCTTCCAAGTGTGTGGGGGTTGTAAAACCATGTACAGTGATGGAGAAGAACCAACAGTATTCATTCATGTCAATGTCTATGTTGTTATATATTGATTATTTTGTACAGAATGTATATCAAGCATGTGCATACATTGAAATCAGTTTTACTGCCAATATGATACAATACAACCTTGATGTGAATGTTTTAAACTCTAACTATACTTGTCTTATTTTTCTTATTTTTTCATCATCCTCAGACTCTGATAAATATAAAAAGGTGTTGTTTTCTGGCAGCAAATCAAGCACAATCTTTAATAACAGATCACAGGCCAGGCATCATAGAGGTTGTGACAACTCTCTCTAGTCTGTGTAAAAGTCTTTTATAATCCTGTCTGATTTAGTTTCATCAGATGTCCACAATCTACAAAAAACAACTGAATCTTTATTATTATTTTTTATTTTTGTATATTTTGTTTTAAAATAGCCACATTTATTTGGGTATAAAATCCATTTGCATCAGTCAGGAAGTGAATATCAGTGTGACCCTTTGCAGGCTGCTCAGCTACTGTACAGGTGAATACACTGCACACTAACACCCAATACTTTTATACAAATGACCCTGAAGCTCTTTTATTTTAGAGCTGCTAATTAAACGCAATGGCTGAGTAAACACGAATAAACTGCTTGCTTCCCATTTGAAAAAACAACATCACATTTAAACCCAGTGATTTTAGCATTTAAAAGCAGGATACTGAGAATTCATTAATAGTGGTGTAGTTATCAGAGCAGCTGTAAAGACATTTTGAGTATTTTTAAAATGTATTTGTTAAATTAAACTCCCGTGAAGCATCTAAAACTGCTGTGTTTATGAACACCTCATAAGTTAATATAACAGTTGAAATTTTATGTGATTTTTTTTGCCAATACGTGTTTGAATGAAGCTTTGTAAGCAGACTGTAATGATTTGATTACATTCATGTTATTAATTACATATCAGTTATGGATGCTTCAGAGGAGTAGTTATAAGTGCTGATAAACTGAGTTACCTTTCAAAATGTCTTTACATTTGCTTTTCACTGCATTACACTATGTTAAAAATATTTTTTGTATGCACTTATCAATATTAAATAGAGGTATTTAAATAAAGTATAAACTAATTAGAAGATTTAGAAATTGTACTTGTTTCCAGGTGAGAGCTTCTGTTACCTCATTTAAAACATAAATGATTTTCTAATACTGAAACTGAACTGAAGACATCGACTCAGTTTTTTATTTCAGAGTTAAATATGTTGGTGTTTAGACATAACCAGTCAGTATTAATCACAAGGTCCCGTAAAAGTGTTTATAGCTGCGGTGTGCTCCACCATATGTATTGGAAATGTAAAATAAACACAATAAATCTAAAGAGCCCCCCCAGAAAAGCTTTAAACCATCTCCGTATATAGATACTTAGATTGAATTTCAACATATGAGTCTGTGTGAAACATGTTGGTCCACTTTGAAGCTTGTTGTTTTTTTGTTTTTTTGTAATGCAGTCAGCTCCCATCAGTTCATGTAAGTGTTTACATTTGCGAGCGTGTGCTGGAGGCTCCTTTATCACCTCCACAGAGTAAATCCCTGACTTCACAGCGGAGTCACAATCGGACTGCTGCTGATCGAAAGCCTTTCATCCTCGGCGTCTTCTTCTTGATCAAGTGAAATTCACAGTAATGTGCTGGAGATTGACAAGTGTCACGCTTCACATCTGCCAGCTTTGAATGTAGGGACGGTCGGAGGAGCTGGTTCACTTGGTGCTCGGAGCAGCAGAGAGCCACGACTGGAGATTTCACACTGACTGTGTGTTTGACAGAAATATTTCATCTTTGAAGTTATACAGTGATGTTATGATATCCCAAACAGCTACTGTTATGTTCAAACTGTGTATAGGGTTTTGTATATAAAGAAATCACAGAATATCGTCTTTTTTGTCATCCTGGTTTTTATTACTTTGGTCACAATTGACGAGTACAACAGAGGCCATTAGGGCAACAATTTAACATGGGAAAAGATAATATTTAATTTGTACATGCTCAACAAGCATGTCAAGTAAGTGAAATTTCAGTGGCCTCTCTTTTCCCTTTTCTACTCCTGTATTGTTGCTGGCTGCAGTGTTTTTAAGAAGCACTTTTCACAGCCCTTGAAGACCACATTTACAAAATTACACAAAATAAAAAGAGAAAAACACCAGGACGGGATAAAAACTTAAAGGTACATCGGTTAGTGACAATTAAGCCTTTCTTGGATATTGGGGGGTAAAAAAATATGGAAAGCTTTTAAGTCGTCACTTTCAGTCCCTTCATTTTGACAAAGTGTCCAAGATGACAGCATAATTACTCTGAGAAACCTGAATTGAATCTACAAAGTGCCTTTTGGCTTTGACTTAAAGTCTGCTTGGGTTACAACAGGACAAATGACTCTGCAAAAAGAGTGATGGCATTGATCCACTATGTGTCATTTTTGAAATGTCTTTAGGAATCATTAAAATGTGACAATCCTGAATTGTGACAACCTTCACATGAGACCCAGCACTACCATGGTCACATACTTTGTGGTTAATGGCCACAGACTCTTGCTTTAATGAGTCTCTCTGTCCATATTGATAAGAAAAAGTCGATATTCTGCTCACTTTGGAGAAAGTGAGGAAAAGAGGCGACAGTATATAGTTAAAACCAGAAAGAGAATCACATCATATACAGTCACAAGCCAACGTATAGCCATGAAAAGCTGGAGATAAATCAGGTTTGGATGCCCATTTATTTGGTTTAAAAACAGACAGGGATGCTTTAGCGTTGTCAGCAGCAAGTGAATGTTGGATGGATGAATGGGAGAAAAAGATGTGTCCTCTAAATTAGCCTGGCAACATTTTTGTAGGAAGCAGCTGACAGAGGTGGAAAGGAGAGGACTGTAGTGATCTGTTAGATATTTTTATTCAGCTAAAGGCGAGGAGGGTGAAGGAGAGTGAAGGCGTATGTGTCCAAATGCACAATTCGAGGAGGGCAAAGAAACAAACGGTGAGCTGTTTAAGCTGATTTGAATATACAAAACAAGGCAGGTAAACAAATTTCTGGGAGCAGAGTGAAGGTGAGGCCACAACAGAAAAGAGAGTATTTTAGAGCAGTGGATGAGCTCAGTGAAAGCAGAGGGAGACAACCTGAATGACAAACTGCAAAACCATAATGGAAGGAAATGTCAAGGCAGAAAGCTGACATTCAGTCTGCTGACACATGAGCGCTGCTGTGGCCACTGACAGCACTTTCTTTTTAAAGGACACATCATCATCTTCATCACTGTGCCCCCGAGAGAAAGTCTTCCACCATTAACTCTGCTTTGCTATCATCGTCCAAGAAAACAGTAAACCAAGCAAACACCTCTGAACCCAGAAGTGAGTTTGCGTTTCAGTTTATACGAAGGTTTCTATGTAACTGACCATTTATTCAAATGTCAGCCCTGCATCTCAACCAAGAGTATGTACTTTCAGGACTTTCAAAAAGGATGGGGGCGTAATGGAGTTTGTTCTGAAGAGGAGCACGAGGAAATTAGATGTAGAGATTGAAGGAGCAGAGGGTCGGAGAGAGCGGGAAAAAGATTTCAGAGATGGAGATGGAAGGAAATGAGAAAATGTGAAAGAGGTGAATCACCGTTGACTCACCGCTGAGGCTGAAGTTCCTCTTTATCACCGTACTCTTATACCCTGCTGGGTATGGGAGGGTTATGGGATTGATTTGATGACACAATCGTGCTACAGCTCTACCTCAGTGACCGGATATGGATGGTTGTGATCATAAATATATATATTTATATATGTATTTAATTGTGACAGAGGTAATAATCGATTTTATGGAGCAAAGGAGGAGAGTGAGATAGCAGCTGGTAACCTGGAGAGATGCCCTTCTGGAGCACAGTGATCATAAAACACACACACACACACACACACACACACACACACACACACTCCTCGTCACCTTTATCTTGAACTTTACTTCACTATTCACCGCAGTCATATTTTTCCCACCTGGACTTTAAACCTAAACAGTAAATCTTAATAAAGTCCCAATTTCAAAGTGTTAAAAAACCAATCAACTCTGAATGTTTCCACTTTTTGTCAGTTGTAAAACACACACGCACGCACACACACACACACACACACACACACACACACACACCCAGAAACTCTTTAATGAAGTTTCCCGGGGAGGATGGGAAGGCAGTTTTGTCCCTGGCACACTGCCTGGAGGTCTCGGCTGTAATGCAGACGTTCGACTCAGTTGGAAAAGGGTGGATATTAGTCATCAGCCTGTTACTCCCAGAGGTCACAAAAAGTGCGATTATTAGTTTTGTACCCTCTCACACTGTTCATATTACAGTCATCACATTTAGGAAATTACTTACACTGTTTTAAAAACTTACTAAAAGTATCTGATTGTTTCATTTATTAACTAAACTGCTTCCAGAACAGCTCAGACCAGACGCTCATTCAGATATTTCTCTATAAAGGTTCAGCATTCATTCAAGTTTCATCTTCTGAGTGTCATTATTCCTCAGGGTTTTCATTTCATTTACGAAAATATTGCCAGACACACACTCCTGCATTATCCACACAGAATATTCATGTGTTTTCCTCGACTTCAAAGCCATTACTGGTTGTGTGTTTTATCTGGGATGTTTCCACTCCACTGCTGAGCCTGTCTGAGGAGCAGAGATGAAGAAACAGAGACAATGAGAAAGAGATGGGGTTTGCAGGAGGAGGTGTAGGCAGTAAAGAAGAGTCTAGTGGAGGAGAACAATGGAGAGTTGAGACAGATAAATGCATTAAACAGGTGGGTGGCAGTGGGCGAAGATAATTGAATTGGGGGGAGCTTTAATGTTTGCCGAGGGAGAGCGTGCTTCCTGGACCTTTTGCACTGTTCGGCTGAGCTCTTGTGTAATCAGAAGAGAGAGCAGATGTGGACGAGCGGCCAAACGAAGAGCTCACATCAGCATGAACACAGAAAGGCCAAGTGGTTATTAACAGGTGCCTTTCACTTCATCAGGCACTGTTTAGAAATGCAAACACACCCTGCTGCTGCCAGTGCAGTTTCCTGTCTAATTATAGCCTTCAAAGGATCATGAGAAGGAAAAGAATTAATTGCCTCAAGTTTAAAGTCCTGGCAGAGTCGTGAACAGTCACTGAGGTGAGGTGCAAATTAGCCGCCATGAAAGATTTAGATGGATTATTGGGTGTTGGGCTGTGAAATGTACCAGCAGGACTGTACTTATTGACCAGCATGATGAGACCTCCCCATCAAAACACAGTTAGTGCACTTGAACTGCTTCAAATTGAGCTGAATTTAAAGCGTCATCACTTGATGTGCACAAAGAGAAGAGGTGTCAGAGAAATGTTGAGGGGTCGTTCGTGATTACGCCTCACTGTGACTTCAACACACCAGCGGGGCTTTACAAACCGGTGGAGGATGTGATGATGAGCTCGGCGGAGGATGCTGCTTCTGATGATGATGAAAAAGGTGGAAGGAGGTTGGAGTGACTGACACTGAAATGACAACAGACAGCAGCACAGAAAGGAGCTTTTTGACAGCTGGGAATAACTGTCTGAGGCTGAGGCAAAATTTGATGTGATGGAGTGGGAAGAGAGAGAATTTAAATAAATAGATAAGAAGGAAGAAGTATTTTGAGCTACTGGGCCTTTTCAAAGACAGATCAGTGATGATGGACTTCACCAAATCAGTCCAATTTCTATATTTTTATCAGATAAATAGAAACTGATTTCATTACTCAAATTTTCTGAGTGAAGTGTGCACAAGCCAGGACAGGATTTTTTTTCTTACATTTATACACCAGTACCGCACTCAGTAGAGCAACACATGGGCAGCATGAACTGAAGCTTGGAGACAGCAGTGCATTGACAGTAGTGTAGCAACATGCTTATCATGTGTTGAACAGCACGAAACACAATGTCCTGCTGAGGCTGATGAGAATGCAATTTATTTGGTGGATAACAGAGGTGAAGATAAAGGACCCAAAGCACAACACAAAGACAGGTGAGATAACTAAAAGTGCCTCAACATGCAAAATAAATGAATAAAAAAAATACAAAAACAGGCAGATAAACAGTGAGTGGGGTGAGGGGGACGGTGAGGTAGAGATAAAAAAAAAAAACAGCAACAATTCAGGAGATTCACAGGAACACAGAGAACAGCAGAAATTCACAGGAACATGGAGAGAACACAGACGATCCATTAGAGGTGGAGAGCAGAGACTGGGGGTATGATTACTGAAGGATGTATTAGTGGAGTGAAGTCAGGTGAGCAGAGAGGTGGGGAAATCAGGTGGGGGCAGCTGGACTGATATGAACTATGGAGGAGAAGAAAGCAGAAAGGAGGATGAATGGGAAAACTAAGACAGAATAAAATAAGAAAGTGAACTGTAACAATCTTAATGACGTGATTTGATTTCACTCAAACTCACATGTGATGAAGCTGTAGGAGAAAAAGTAAAAGGATCTCAACATAATCAATCACATCGGTAGTTGTTGTGACATTGTAGCTTCAAGTGCTAGTGTGCCAACATGTCTATACCTGTTTATAAAAAAGGGTTATGAACTATATATGGACATTTTTTAGTAATTACACTAAAAGCACCTATTTCCGTCCGTATTTGGTTAACCCTTTAACACCTGAGCCTCCAAATTTCCACCTGGACTTTTTATGCTAATTTTGACATGCAAAATCTAACATTCATGTGCAGTTGCAGTGTTTTTGTTCACTAATACTCTAAAATCAAAATCCGTTTTTTGTGTTTTCCTGCTATTCTTGTTTCATCGTCACTGTTATTACACTCTTACAACACGTAGCAAATCCGCTGTTTTTCCGGCTTCTGACAGAGGCGGTAGTGAAATTACCGTAATAACACCATATTCACTGTAAAGTGCAACATCTCAGCTCTCGGAACCACGCGAATTTTTCTGATTGCACAAACCATGACATAATTACAGTAATTGAAACACTCATGTGCAGACCTGTTGCTGACAACATGCTCGGAATTAAAGGGTTAAAATAAGCTAAAGGTAGTTTGGTTTCTGTTTGTTTTAGTTATGTTTTACAATTTGGCTTTTTATAGACAATGTAAAATATTTCTATCCAAAGCATAAAGGCATCTTATTACAGAATTATTATAGTCCATATATCTGCTGCAGCCTCTGGTGGATAATCAGTAACTTCAGTATCTCAGTTTATATGTGATCCTTTATGTCCAAAACTTAATTAAAAAAAAGTTTTTACTGCAAATATAGGATGTGTACTATCAGTGTTCTATGCTGTTGTTGTGACCTTGGAGTATTAAAGTCTTTATAGTGAGGATTTAGTGTGTTGGCAGGCAGGACACAATATTTATAGTCATTGTGAAGGACTCCTGAAGGAATAAACTGGACAGAACGAGCTGTTTCTGTTCCTCTGCTGCTCAGCTTCACTGCACCAAACACAACAGCATTTATTTTTATAAATGAAGGATATATTTTATCAAGTATACTTTACAAAAAAGTGAAATGTTACACAGAACACCATTTGTGGCTTCACATATTTGTACAGAGAGGCTTTCTGTTAGAAAGCTACTGATGTTTCTCACCACTGAAAATTAACCTTACAGTGTAAAATACAGAAGCAATTTCTCTGAGTGTTTTCCTTATGAAGTGGGTGTTATAGTTGTTCTTCAGAGCCGATAATCAAATTACACCTGCAAGACGTATTATTTGAAAAGGTGGGTCAGTCTTCATTGATGGAGACGGCTGCAAACTGAGGAGCACGCGTCTATTTATGGGTTTGTGTCGTGTCTCAGAGAGAACAAGTTGAGCAGTTAATGTGAGTGTTTTATGTTCATGTGTGTGTGTGAGTGATGGCACAGCAACGGGCCTCACGCTGCTTTCACGCCTGACTTGGCAGCACCATCCCCCTGACTCTCACAGGGAGGACAGATGGCAAGGACTTACCCCACTAAGAAAGCCCCCAACACACACACCCAGCCACAATGCACCAAGCAAGAACTTCCTAGGCACCCACTGACTCGTCTCTCCATCCAACAGTGACTCATGCATAGCGTCATCTCCCACCAAGTGTCGGTTTTTGTGCGTGAAATTTTGGTGGCATCGTGCTTTGATAAATCACCTGAAGTCAGCAGAAGTCAAACCTGCTGCTCTTTTCTAATCACATCGCTCATTGTACCTGCTGTCCACTTCCGCCACAAACAACGGCCTCGTATTGACGGCAGCTTCAAACATCTACTTGAGTTTAACCATCCCGAGGCAATTTGCATTATAGAAATATAATTTCATGGCTGCCGGCATGTTAAATCCACACTTCCAATCTGTGAGCTGTGTTTCATTTTAGTTTTTAAATCAGTGCTGCTGCTTGAAAAGCTCATTTGCACTCTGAAGTCTAACGGCTATAGTGAGCATATTCAGATATGTAAATTGCAAGTACCAGACCTGGCAGGTTTCAGCCCTCACAATGATAAACATCAGATAAGATGATCGGACGTCTCTTCAAAGTAAGACCCAGCGGATTATGGGTAAGTCACGCACAGTTGATCTCTGTGCACTCAAATGTGTGGGTGGACAATTGGTACAAGTGTGTGTGTATTAAATGTGATGCATGTGTGGTAGACTGTGTAGGTGGATAACAGTTTGTTGAATCTACAAGGCCAAACAAATGTTGAAAGTACCGTGGTGCAGTGTAAGGTGCACATGCAGCTATATGCTCACATTGGAGGTTGTTAATGTTCTAGCTTAAAGTTTACATTTTCCAATCTGTTATTTCTTGCAAAATACCAGCATTAAAATAAAAAAGTATGTCATCACTTTTTTCACTCCTTTCACTTTCACTACTTTTTGAATTGTAAATATGTGGTCCCATAGATTTAATTTTAAAATTCCTTTTAAGTTATCATTTGTATATACAAAAATGTACCCATTTTGCTACTGTAGCCTGATAAATTTCTACATTGTGGAATGCATAAAAGAATATCTTGTTTCATATTTTGAGAAAAATATATACCTAAAGTTGGCCCATCATCATGAGCAGATGCTTCTTCGTCTCTTACTTGGTGATTCTTGACCACTTTTTACTGCAGACATTTTCAGCTCTTGTTTTGAGTTATCGCTTCATCTGAAAAATGCATAGTTTGCACATATTCTGAGCATACCGAACACTCTTATATAGCTCTGAATTCATCACCTGTTCCAGCTGTTCAAGTCATAACAAAAGCATTTTTTGACAGATGAGGTTGTGCTTTGGTTCATGAACTGCTCCCTTTTTACTTCAATTTTTCACATGCAGTGGATAGATTAACTATTAATTCACTGTGCAAATCAGTTTCCAGTTTTGCACAATACTTGTGTTACTCAGTCAACCAGGTAACTTACCATTTTTAAGTTTTCCTGTGCAGTGAACTCAGTTGTTAACCTACTGTTGACCTTACACATAGTTGTTTCAAGACTAACGTCAACAAACTTAAATTAAAGCTGAACTTGGCACTTTAATGTGTTATGAAAACAGAACATGTGCAACTTTCCAAACACTTACATGGCTGCTCAGTGAGACTTTTATTGCTATGTTTTGTTTAGCTATAATTGCCTCCGCAGTGACCATATTTCAGCCCTAATGAAGCCAGTGGAGAGCTGGGAAGGACACAGACACTGCTCTCCGCCAAATTATCTTTAGGACAAATGATGCTCGCTCCTCTTGTGGCATCTCAGGGACTTAGAAAATCCATGGCTATTAACACGGAAGCTGCTGTCTTTTCAAGGTGGCTTACCACTGCACTAAACCTGATTTGTGTTGGTTAACCATTAACTGGATCAACTGGATCTACAATCAACTGTATCTCAGCTGACAGGAAACTTTACTTTGACGAACTACATTTTCAAGAGTCGTTCATTACTGATGTGTAGGTTCCTGCTAACTAATCTGAAACATAAATTATCAAATAGAAAATAGAAAAAAAATCCAAAATTGAAAAAGACCATTTTAATCCAATCAACAAATAACTTTCAAGAATACATCTCCATCTATATCCTTTGACAGAATTTTCCACCTTTTCTATTGTCCTAAAAGTTTCATTCTTGTAGCCTTCCCTTCTCTCCCTTCACCATCTGTTTTCAGGTATCTTCTGTTCCTCTGTTGTGCAGTCAGTGTTGGCAGGGTCACGAATGTAGAATAAAGTCCCAGATCTAAATTTATGGTTTTTAAAAAAAAAAAAAAAAAAACTAGCAGAGAAAAATGCTGAATGTCCAACAAAAACATCACAGCCCACTCCAGTGTAATCTATGCATCATCGGGTTTGTCTGCTGGTGGTCCACAGGGTTGAAGCATCTTCTCCATCAGGTTGAAGCGGACACGTGCTTTACTCTCATTCTCAGCAACAGAGAAGTAGTTGAGCAGGTCAAAATGTCCCATGTAGGAGCAGTAAGAGTCACGGTGCTGGTTGACCAGCCATTCCCATTTGCTGGTGTCAGCATGTCCTGTGCCAATGTACTTGGACTGCAGATGCTCCAGCTGACTGTGGATGTTGTATCTGTCCGTCATTCTGGCTGAGATTAGACTCCCGACGGCTCTAAACAAAGAAGATGGGCAAAATAGAAATGTGAACATAACATAACTTTTGGATCACATGTAGAGGTCCTGCAGATCCACATTTAAGGTACACTGAGATATTAAGAGGTAACGCAAAACATTTCAAAATTGGCCACTTTCGCTGTGTTTTCTACATTAGTTGCTTAGTAAAAACTTAAGAAATAAACAGATCCCTGGCTTCTTGTTGTTAGCATGCTAACGTGGATATCAATAGCTGATGCCAGTGGTTAGCTAGCCGATTAGCTGGTTAGCCCATTTAAAGTCTTGTGGAGCCGTAACTTTTTTGTTCAAGCTAAAAGTCTGTTCTCCCGCGATTATATGTATTTTTAAAGTAAAATATACTTACAAATAGCGCGAAGAGTTTAAGTATGAAGACAGAAGTCGCTTGTATGAAGGCAGAGAACCGCTCGCTCAGCCTCACAACACGACGGAACGTTAACTTCCGGTGAGTCCCTCCTGTAAAGAGAACCGGGGAGGAACAAAGGCTCTAACTTTATGTTCCTGCTCTCAGTCTGACTGTATAATACTGCACAATAGGACTTGATCTGACCAAAAAGTGATCATCATTTCATTACAATTTGCAATTTTAATAAAAAAAATATATATCACAAAACACAAATAACAATAATGATAATAACAACAGACCTTCACTTTTTGTTGTGATGAGATGGGTGGGGGGGACCTCAGGGCACCTCAGGACAGTGTTATCTGTTTTCAATGGATTTTCCCTCTGGGCATGTGGTTTCTTTCTAATTACATTTTCATTTTTTATCCAAATAACGCAATATAAAGTAGGCTACCTTAAATGCTGGCTGTTTCCTACCAATAGTTTATTTTTTGTTAATTGCCAGGCTTGCCACTTGTCCCCCAGTCTCAATGGCCATTGTCAGGTAATTTGATTAGTTAATGTCTTGCAGTTTCTGGTTGCTCAGATAATCAGTTGTCTGTTCAGTGCTCAATAGCACTGAAATTTAGAGTTTTGTAACAGATGTCCTGTGATTGATGCACTTTTCCTCTTTTTTCTTTGGTTAATTTGGTTGGACCAGATTGTGAGAGTGCTGTGCTGAGGCTGTGTGCTCAGAGGAGCTCATCCTCATTATTCCTCCAGCGGCAGTTGGTTTCAGTTGGGTACTCAGTTGCTAGTAGCAACCATAAATGGCACATGTGCTCAGCAGTGACAGTTTAACTGACTATCGTCTAGTACTTCGTAGGATCTGTTTTCAGGAACATCTTTTACCTGTCGTCTCTAAGTACAATTTTTTATTTAGATATTCCATTTTGAACTAGTTTGAAATTTAAATTCAGATTAGTGCTGACCAAACTATCCTTTAATTAGCAGTCCAAAGTCAATCAAAGGCATTCTAGGTAGACCAGATTGCGATCTCAGCATCTCTGCAAGCACTACTCCATCATGGATCATGCACTACAGAAATCATAGGAATTGTAGGAATCATAGGAGGGCATGTTCATATTTTCACTGAAAAATATCTCCTGTGCTTCATGGTGTTCAGCACAGTATTTGTCACTGAACTGCAGGGTTCCCACATGTGCTGGAAAATGTAAAACTCCTGGAATTTTTATACTCCCATCTAAAAATCTTCCCATCCTGCAAAACTCCTGAAAATTGAGAGCAACTCATAAAACACATAAAACAAAATGTGCTTTTCATATGAGAAAATGTTTTAGTTCAAGTCCACAGAAGGAGTTCAAGACACGTTCTGCTGTGTTGTAATGTGTAAAGCATGCTGGCATATGTATTCGACACATTCAAATTTTGACCTAATGATGTAAATACGTAACACGTTATTAGGATTTTTCCTGGGAACAACATAAACACAGGGTGACACAAAAAACGGGAATCTTTTAACAATCCAATAAAACCAAGAGTGATGGAAGAAAATTATTTTATTCATAGTAATTGAAACCTTAAAAGATGCCATTTAAGAAACAATGATGGAATTTTCATTTTTGTCTCACAGTGGTGCCACTTGCACATGTTCGCCAATACGCACTTCAAAAATTACAGTTTTTTGGGTCACCCTGTATTACATGACTCATAGGACTGAGCCTCTTAGAGTCAATACACTCGTCATATTTCAGACTAGCCCTAAAATTTTTACTGAATTCATCCCCAGCACATCAGGGATAAAATATAATAGAATAAACTAAAATATGATAAAATATTGATAAAATAAGTTAAGTGAAAATTAAATTGAATATGAAAAAAAATATAAAATTTAATACTCCACTGAGCTGTTTTATCTTAAGGAAACTATTTCACTTCAGCAAGTTGTAATTCAGTTAAAAAAAAAACAAAAAAGCTACAATATTGGACATGGCATTTAATATGGGCTGCCAGGGAAACACATTTTAGGTTGGCATCAGAGTTTTTATGTTTAGTTTCGATTTTTTCCCCCTGGTTAATATAATACATTTTCTTTCTAC
>OOFC01048056.1:71198-96293 GCA_900323345.1 Pseudochromis fuscus
GAAACAATGATGGAATTTTCATTTTTGTCTCACAGTGGTGCCACTTGCTCATGTTTGCCAATACGCACTTCAAAAATTCCTGTTTTTTTGGGTCACCCTGTATTTGTACCCATGCAATCAGTCAGGGATGACTCAAAACCAGTGTGAATCACCAACTTTTATTTTAGTCCAACCAGTGGTTAAATTTTACTGTCTGGCTAAAACTGAAACAGAAGTTTGTTTGGAGAAAATAGATGTTTAAATCCAACATTTTGACAGATAGATTTTCACAAACAACACAACCTTTTTCTCTTGGTAGGATGATTCCTCTCCTGCTTCAGCTTTTGTATTATTTATGGAGTGTGTTCATCCCTGAGGCTCGGTAACAAGAAGAAAGATGGGACTGTGTTCTTTCAGTTATCTGAAAGTAAATCTGAACTGTTGCAATAGTTGTGTCCCATGTGTCAAATATTTTTTTATTGCTAAACTTTTATTTTCCAACTCTGGTCCCTTTATGAGAATTCTTTGCACTTTGGATAATTACCTGAGTTTTGTACAGGTTCTGTTTGTTGTTGTTGTTGTTGTTGTTGTTGTTTAACAGCCTGAGTCAGGTCCCTATTGTTGTTGTTTCCCATTAGAAACAACAACAATAAAAAAGATATTTTTCTGGGCGGCTGCATAATCCTCTTATGCATAAAATAGTGCAACCTTTTGCTGGCTTTACCCAGGAATGTTACTGCTTTTGTTCCCATCGGAGCCGGGGTGAAAGATTTATAGCTATTTCTCAAGATCTTGTTCTGGCAATTTGTCCATAGAATATTAACTTTGTCTGTTCCCACAAGGCACAAAGAGAAAGTCGATTGTCTGAACATTTAGGGAAAGAGGCTGAAGTGTCTATACATGTTGATGGCACTGTTTCTATTTCTAGGATGAAAAAAGTAAGTTGTGATGCCAGGTATAGAAACAACAGTTATAAGCTCATTTTTTGAGATTCATCTTCACATGATTAAAGTCGACCTGAGATGAAAAATGTTTTTTTATTATTCATTTATCTCGCATCAAAGCAATTTCAACCAATAGTATCATTACTTCCACCTGTCCATCAATCTGCTGTTACTGCAGCATCTAATTCATTTAGGTCCCCTGAGGCTTGCTGGTCATGGCTATTGATTGTCAACATAATAACTAAATAAATTGGTATGAGGTAAAGTCTGTTTATCCTTTTGCACCATGAACCTCCACAAGAATAATATTCCTGATAACACAACTTTGCAAAACCTACAGGGAGTGAGATCAAAGCCGTGTAACACTTCATCTATAGTGGAGATGGGATGTTGTCCACATTTCAATGAAGGGGAAAAAAACCCCAGATGATTGCATGAGTCGTGATTAGTACCCATTGCTTGTGCGTCAGTGCACTGTGTTAATGTGTAAAACAGCAAATACAAGGAGCTCAGTGTCGGCATAAATCTGGACTGTGTCTCTGGCTGCTTTTCATTATATGAGTTGAATGTATAATAAGAGCAGTTGAACAGATGTGACATTTGCATCACAATGAGAGTAAAGATAAATTTATACCGATGTCATTAGTTGTCTGAAGTCCACTTGAAGGAGGGAAAATGAAATGAGAAGGGAGGATAGAATAATTGGTAATCCAGTCTGTTATTACACTGCTGCTGTCCATTTGGATCAGGACCATTATTAACATCATCTGCAGCACTGTGTAAACCAGCAAGCACTACAACTGGAGTTATAGGGAAACAATACACTAACACCATGTGTCTCATTTTTAATTATAACTGAATCCATTTTAAAGTAACTTGAAAACATTTAGGATCCAACCTCTGCCAAATAATGATTCAGCTGTACTGATTCTATATGAACACTGCTTCTTATAAAACAGGTTAAATCAATCACATCCTCTCATCTTGCCCAAAATGTAACTATTTGTTCTTTAGGCATCTCTTATAAAAATCTGATCTGTTCAGTAGGTTTTTTTTTTATATAATGTTGCTAACAGATGGACAGACAGATGTGCAAGAAAATAATAACTTCTCAAATTACAATTCAACAAATCTGGAAGAGAAACGAGTCGACAAAACCAAAGCCCCAACTGCAAAACCCTGATTTGGTTATCAACTTTCTTTTTTATAAATTGTCCTTTTAAACAACTTCTATGGTATTAAAAACCTGCTGTGACAACAAGAGTAATAGTCCCTGAAAAAAGTAAATTATTCTTCATATGCTTCTTCATTTGTCTTTCTTTAAAGACACATGTACAAGGATTTGTTGTCCTGGTTATAGATAAAACCAGTGTGTGTATTAGCACAGTGCTACAGCAAGACCAGAAAAACCTTGACATGTGAAACCCCATCAGTGCATCAATGCAAGCTAAGCATTGTGAGTATCTCCTCTTCAGCTATTTTGTATATCTTATGAAAAGCCTTTAAGAAAAGACTCTCAAATGTGTATCTGCCTCATTGTGTGTGAAAAATGCTCTGATCTTATGCTCATGTTGTGTATTGAAGGGTCATTCAGAGCTTAAAGACGGTGGGTGAAGGGTATAGATTCACTGTAGATGTCTTTTCCCTCGTGTTTTGTTTTTCCACTCCATCAGATCCAAAGCAGATGTAGCTTCATCTCACTTTTGCAGAGCTACACTTCAGGTAAAATAATAGTCACAGAGGCATGATAATCAAACTTTGATAGCCAATCTTTTAGAGAGCAGAGGTGGGAAGTGCAAAGCAAAGCACTAGCAGGAGAACCGGGTAATGAAATCAGGTGGATGGATGGGAATATTACCTGCCTGGATGGCTCCTGTGCCCCACGGATCTGCTGAGTGATAGCCTAGTGAAAAATACAGTCAGCAATATTTCCAGTGATTTAAACCAACTGCCTACAACTGAGCCCATTCCTGACCACACAGGCGTCGGAGGTACACAGACAGAGCGGAGAGGTAAAAACAAACTACACCCTGTTGGGCTGTTACAGCGATGGCTGGTTGGTCAAGTGACAAACCGAGGCAGCTTATTGGTCAGCTGACAAACTGCCGGCTCGAGCTGGACGCCTGGTTTATTGGCAGCCTGACTGATGAGGTGGATGGCAGTTTGGCAAGACTCAGTGGTCTGTCCCACTCATTTGCTTACTGATACAGTAGCTCGCTGTAGTGTTTCTTTTTTTCCTCCTCAGGACAATCCATGACTTTCATTTCCTCTCCACACCTGAGACTCTCTGTGCAGCATCCGCTTCTCGCCTCTCCTGATGTGCTGTGGACCACGCCGGCAAAATGTAATGTTCCTCTCAGTTAGATGATGAGAGCTGGCTAGCCATTCATCTAAGTGTGAAATAGCCCAAGGAAACCATTGCTCTCTGACAGTGTGCTGAGCTGCTGGGGTATCAGGGCCCGGACAACTCAAATCGGATTTAGCACGGCTCTAAACACACAATCTGACTTCTCCTTCCCTCTGCTGTTTGTGGGCTTATAAAGGATTTACGTTTATTTGCTGTAAAAAAAAAAAAAAAAAAAAAGATATATTTTCTCAATTGCTTACACCCTTGGATCAGTTAAGAGCCTCTTATGTAAGGCTTGGGTTATGACTCCAGCGAACCCCATCGAGTCCTCAAAGCAAAACAGCAACATAAAGCAGATAAGGAGTGCACCACTTTCACATCGGGAAAACTCACTACTGCTGCAGGTATTATATTTTAATCTGACAGGATTCCACAATGTGCATCTTTACAGTCAGATTATAAATATTTGCTGGTACACATCTTTGCAGAATGATTGTAGATACATTTTAAAACATCAATCTTATCAAATTTATAGAAAAAACTTTAAGAGAGAATAAACATTTGTGAGTTATTAGGTCTTTCCTGCATATAAAGCAGCAGATTAGGAGAAATAAATGAGCTGCAGTTTCACATTTGTACAATTTTTAACTCCAGTGTTTTCCAATGTTCTCTCACAGCCCCCTCATTTTTTCTAGACAAAGACTTGACCTTTTTAAAAGCGAGGTCATTAAACTTAGATTTGGTGGATTAGCATTGGTTTGGTTGATTAACTTTCCATAAGGACGAGGGCAGCTTCACTACATCGGATCCGAGTGAGGGTTCGGTCTGTCTCTGCTGGAAGAGGGAACAGTCAACGCCACTTGAAAATAATCGCGATGACAGGACTAATCATGCTGCCAACTCCAATAAGACAATGCCTGGCTCTTCAGCAGCTCCACACATGACAGGATAGAGTTGCAGGCATGTACGCAGACGTACAGTCATGCACATTTGAGACCGCTCTGATGACATTTTTCCCACCAGCTGAACCTCATGCACATGGCACAGGCATGCACACACACTCTTGTTAACACGTGCAGACACAGGTTTGAACACTTTACTTTTTAAATGCATTTAGACCGTAGTGCACATTGTTTGGAAATTGCTTCTTTAAATCTGTTTTTGATGGAAAAATCAAAACTTAACTGAGGCAATTTTAATCCCAGTGTGGGAAAAAATGGCATGTAAGCAGGTTTCAGTCCTTTTAAATGCCGTCTTTCATTTCCCCATGACAATTACATGGCACCATATGTCAAGTGAGCGACACCATACTGAGCAAGAGAGCAAGGTCAGGAGTTTAGGATGACTAAAAAAATAAAATGCACCTAGTCTAAAGCAGGTATAATGAAGTATACATAATTTGAAATCTTCACAATAGATCAGAATAAATGATTGTGGATAGATTAAATATTAAAATAGCTCCTTAAAAAGAAACAACAAAAGAATACCACCCTGTGCTTATTGAATGCATACGATCCTCCCTTAATCCCTCAGCCCTTGAACTGTCAGTCTCACAATCCTCTGGAGTGTTCAAAGGAGATTTTAAAGGTTTTCCCAGGAGAGAAAGAGGAAAGAAAACCCACCAAATTCTCATTGAAATTCACAGGTGCTCACTGACAGCTTCTGTTGTAGGTACACTGTTTGGTTTTCTAGTAATAGTAATTATTAGAAAAGTTTTTTTTTTTTTTTTTACATGTGTGAATTTGTTGCAGTGACATTTCTGCTACGACATCTCAGTCCACAGCCAAACACACATGCACACACTGAGCTGATGCAGCACCGCATGACTGAAATATGGAGCTCACTAAATGTCGAAGCAATACCGTACATCATTGCATAATAAATTAGAGCCTTAGGAGATAACGCACGATTGATGAGCACAAAAAGGTGCTGATATGTCTGCCTCAACTATGCAAAATATATTTGGGAAAGACAGTCTGTGCTTCCTCACAAGTCACTTGTATTGTTTGCTGCGTTGTTGTTGCTGCATTGTGTCCTGGGTTGAAAATGTATTTGTAGAAAAGAAAAGACCACAATGCAGATGATGCTTTATTCAGATGCAAGAAAAAAAGGCATTCAGTGAGATTCAGAAATACATTTAATTCCATAGACAATGCACTGATTAACTGTAATAATATATTTACTATGTTACAGAGTGTTGTCCATTAATCAAAAAATGGTTCTCTATACATTAGATTATAATAAATGCTGGTTTATGAATAAAACTGGTGGTATGATGAGTTTTGACTGAGGAATCCATGTAAAGAAGCATAAAAGAATAAAAGTGTCAACAGATTATGGGCAGCATTGAACTCATTTTGATTAATTTCAGCATTTTTAGCACATGATGCAAAAAAAAAAAAAAAAAAAAAAAGCCTTGCCCATGAGATGCCAAATGTCCCTTTTTGTGCTACAGACATATAACTGTAATAACACTACGGCAATAATCCGCTAAGTCCAGATCCCTTAGTTACTGTTGCTATGCCCTTCAAGCTTTCGGTTGTGTTGCACGTGTGATGCACACATGCAGTTAAAAATGGTGAAGACAGATGGATGTTATTTATGAGTCTTTGATTTCAGAGGGACATAGATAAAAGGTATGTTGCAACGACCCTGTATTTTACAGACTGACAGATTTTATCAACAGTCGGTTGATAGAAAATCTGGTTAAATTTATCATCCTAAACGCAGTCACTGGGTGACCGCCTTGCTTTCCTGCTACCTAGTCTTAAATATTAACTTTTATGACTGCATATATCATCACATCATGTCCAAGGACTGAGGGTAATGCTCCCAGGAAATAAATCAGTCTCCTGAACAGCTGATGATCCATCAGGATGGATCATCAGGGGGAAAATGTATTGTTCCAGGTCTAATCAGCTCTGAGCAGCATTTGTCTTCTAACATGACTCTAACATAACCCTGTGTAGCTTTTTAGCTGTTTTCCAAACAATATAACTCAGTTTTAATGTCACAGCAGAGGAGGCTTTTAAGATGGGGACGAACAGATGTGGGTGACAAATGCGATGCTATCTTGGGTGCACTGGTGCTGGAGTTCAAATCTTCCCGTTTCCAACCCAACAACAGCGGATTTGAAGAAATGGCCTGACACATGTAGCTGTAATTATCTGCGGTTGGGTTCTTTAGATTTTCTAAACTGTTTTTTCTCTATAAGAAGGTCAGATTCACACACGTCTTTAATCATGGCCTGAGATACTTTCCATAGCGTGAAAGGTGACATCTGGCTCCTCGATAACTGTTCGCATGATGTGTTTCGTGACATCAAACACAGTTTGTTTCATAACGCAAAAATAAAAGGGAAAGAAAAAGAAAAGGTCGTGCATGAAATACAGAATGTGGCAACTCATACCCTCAAATTCTGCTGCTATTTATGAAGCTTTTTATTTGAAAGCTGGTGTCCTGAGAGATGGAAAGTAATGATGATCTGCTGTATATTCATTTAAAATTGACTTGTATGCACAGTGGGGCATAATCATACACCGGTTTTTAGTCAAAAACAAAACAAACAAAACTGATTGCAAAGTTATACTCTGAGCACATTTTTAAATTCACAATTTACATTATTTTTTTTACACACATTGTTTTCTGTTTTGTACACACCTCTTCAGCTAGCAAGGCAGATTCAATAAGACAAAATGTATATTTAGGAGCGCATTTCACATTAATATAAAACAAAACAATGCAATACTTACAATATGTTACATTGGAGAGCCATACAATCATGTTCATGTTGGTACACAGAATATCGCATAGAGCTACTGATAAAGGCATCCGGTAAGTTTAGCATACAGCACAACACGTAAGCACAAGCATATATGAAGATTACAACCGATGTACAATCCTGCTTGGCTCACTTGTTAAGTTCTTCAGAGGTGAAATGACTCAATTTAAAGCCATACCTGGTGTAATGGCTGTTCAGCTGGAGTTAACTATACACTGGTAGAGCCATATGTTTGCACTGTATGCCACAACAGCACGCTCTGTTCGCTGTGCAAACAGGTTGATGCATTTCTTTTGCTGGTTTCGAGCGTCCACAGTTCCACACAAGGATCCCCTGTGACAAACACACATGGTTTCCTTTCTGTACATTCAGAAACATGTCAGATTTTGCAGAGAGAGAGAACATACAATGGTCCACTTTATGTTCACTTTATGGTAAAATATTTACCCCAAAAAAAGGGGAAAGATGAGTAGTAGTTGTACAGCAACACCCTTCTGAAGTGGGCACAGCCAGTGTGCTGCTGTTGAATGGTGTCAATAAGGTTTAAAGGATGACGTGGGCAGCCCCTTCTGATTCATACAGGGGCAGGATGAGAAGCACAGCTGGTGCCGTAAATGACTTTGAATAACACCTCCTGTTCACTGATGTCTTCATGTGGCGAGAGAGCCACACAGCCTTTGAGTGTTCAGTAACAATATTGGATCAGCTCACAATAACCCCCATAAAGCCCCATTTCCCACAGCTTGCATTGTCCTTTTCACAAGCGCAAATAAAAAAAGTGACAGACTGATGTGACGTCATATGAACTCTGCAAAGAAAATTAATGGATCGCTTTTTACAGCTTAAAGAATTAGCGATAAGTGAAGGGTGAGGACGGGAGGTTTAGATCAATGAGGCAGCTCTGCATGAGGCAGAAAGAACAAAACAACATATTAGTGAATTTTATAGATCTGTCTGTGTTTACTGTACAAATTCAATCTATAAAGTTTATTTCTAAATGATAATAGTACCAAAACTAGTTTTAGTCACAATTTAGTGCAACAAATTCTTCTATTAGGAGGTCATGGTTGTTTTTTCTGTTTAGTTTGTTGGTTTCAGTTTGAGTTGGAGCCTTGCACACAGTCATGTATTTAGCTACAGTGGTTGGCAGGTTAATGGCCTGACTTGATGCAGCACTACAGTTAAGCTGTCAGAATGGTCTGTGGTCTGAGTCTCAGTCATGTCCTGGATTTATGGCATGTACTTGTGGTTTGTGTGTGTGTGTGTGTGTGTGTGGTCAGAGCCCTGTAGTGACCTGCGTGATCTCCGAGTTTGCGTCGTCGTTGGCAACGCCCCCACAACAGCGAGAGTCCGACGACCCCTCCAGGGCTAGTCATACCTGCAGAGAGAGGAGAAAGGAGGTTTATAATGGATTTTGTTGAAAATGTACACACACATGCAGAATAATATAATTATAATATCTCAGTGTGAGATATAGTGGAGCTCTGACACGCCTTAGCAGAGGTTTATGCTCTCTGACAACTTTCCAGTTTAAACCCTTTACCTCCAAGCATGTCGTCGGCAACAGGTCTGCACATGCGTTGTTGGATTACCCTAATTACCTCACGGTTTGCACAATCAGAAAAACTCCAACGGCTCCTGAGAGCTGAGATGTTGCACATTACAGTGAATATGGTGATATTACGGTAATTTCAGCTGATTTACTCTATACTACGTGTTGTACACGAGTATAGAGTATCGTCACATACAGTGACGATGAAACAAAAATAGCAGAAAAACACAAAAACGGATTTTGATTTTAGAGTTTTAGTGAACAAAAACACTGTAACAGCACATGAATGTTAGATTTTGCAAGTTAAATTTGAAATCAAAATAAGCATAAAAAGTCCAGGTGGAAATTTGCAGTCTCGGGTGTTAAAGGGTCAACTGTCAGAGCAGAGGAAGTTTTCCATTGAACAGATGCTGGTACCTGCTGATTGGACCGTTCCCCCGTGTTTGCGCTGTTGTGTTCGCGCTGTGGCAGCTTGCGGCTGGTGGCTCCGGTCCGGGATGAGTTCTGCATCTCCAACACTGAAGGACTCGGGGTGCAGAACTCACGGAAACAACGCTTGAAGTTCTCATCCAGGTAGCCATAAAGAACTGGGTTCAGACTACTGCAGGGCGGCAAAGACAAGGTCAAAGTTCAACCCTGGAAAAGCAAGCCTGAGGTTGACCCGAAACACTATCTTTAAACGACTGTACCATTGATACTACACAGTTTCTTATCATATCCTGTTACCTCCACTCTGACATTAACACTTAAAGACTAATATTTTTGTTGTGAGTGCATTTGTTGTTGCTGGGTTTGTACCTGTTGGTGTAGCCCAGGGCGATGCAGAAATGCCATGTGATGGTTTGCAGTGTGGAGCTGGGGATGTTTATCAGGGCTGTGATGATGACAAAGATGTGGATGGGGGTCCAGCAGACGATGAAGACCGCCACCACCACCAGAACCATGCGAGTGATCCGCCGCAGGTTCCTGTCCTTCTCCTGTGTGTGTGTGTGTGTGTGTGTGTGTGTGTGTGTGTACAGATAAAAAAGAGGTGAGTGGTTTCGTATTGTTTATAAGTGGCACAAGATGAGAAAAACAGGAGTGGGCAGGATAGGAAGATAAGATAAGAGACAAGAGGGGAAGGAGAGAAATAGCAGAAGGATCAACTCATATCCTTTGACCTGCTACTTATATGTACTTTATATTACTACACAGTCACTACTGAGCAAAAAATACTGCTATTGGTTAATTTCATGTTCTGCCACAGTTAAATTCTTCACATTCAAACCATTTTTTTACTAAATGAGACTGAAAGCTTGGATGCATTTTATTTAATGAGCTTTTATGGAAAAAAAAAAATATATGTGCTCCAAAAAAGGTTAAGAAAAAAGAAGAAACTGTAGTTTTGATGTGCACGCGCTTTTATTACAAAGTAAGGTTAATTAAAACTGCGCCACAACCTCAGGCTTAAGTTGATTTTCCCTAATTGTTTTTTCTTGAGAGCAATGGGTGCACCGTATTTGCAGCCATGCTTTGGGCCATCTTCTCTTTTGCTTCATTATTCTTTAAAGAAAACAATTAGTGATTTGGTAAATAACGTGGGTCACGTAGCGGGGAGAGGTAAGCTTTCAAAATTTCACAAAATGCTCCATTTGCGCCTAATTAAAAGCCTTTGGTGCCAACTCATTTTTGGCTCATGATTGCAAAACAAAAACATAGTTTTCTTAACCTGGGAGCCGGACAGCATGCGCACGCTCTTCAGCCGCAGGATCATGAGGCCGTAGCAGACAGTGATGATGAGGACGGGCATGATGAAGGCAAAGATGAACACGCAGATCTTCAGCAGGGTGTCCCAGTACCAGGAGGGGTGGGGGAAAATCAGCTTGCAGTCAACAATGCTGGAGGCTGTGCAGAGCAGGAAGACACACACACATATGTACACACAGTATAATCACAGCCACAGCGAACATCTGTCACATGCACACAATCAGTTTCACAGGTAGTTGTTTTTAAACACCCTGTTGTCACACACATTTTCAAACAACTGTGAAATGTGTTTCTTTAATCCTTTTTCTACACAAAGGGACCAAATGAAGCATTGATTAGTAAGTGTAAGCCCAATAATTGCATCAAGCGCTACAGTGATTATCATTATAGTCTTATTATTAACTTTTCCTTTGATAATTTAACCAAGCATTCAGTTTTTAATGTGAAGTCACATTGCTTCACAGGCTAGTGTGATGTTTTAAAATTGTTTTGTTTGTTTCAACCAAATATAGAAAGAAGAAAAGACAAAAAAATAAAAAAATAATTCAAAGAAAAGCAGCAGATCTGAATTATTTCTGAATAAATGTTTTAAACATGCAATCAGAAGTAACTATGTGGCCACTTGGTGTTGTTAACTCAACATTTATATTTTGCAGTGCAGTAATTTAAATATCCTCAGAGAAAAAGCAGGATTAGTTGTGGAGCAGGTTTACATTGTTGAAGGTTGTGTGTATTTATCCATTCACTGGGATTTTAATTGGGATTCATGTGTAAATCTGCTGTCTGAAGAAACTAAACGGTTTGATAAATATTTCATCTCGTTATCATCATGAAACACAAAGGAAGTCAGTGCAGGTTTTCTTCAAACAGGGTGGATTCACACGTCAGTAATTTCCATGTCACTCTTCTCTTTATTCCCACTGCAATTATACAGAGACTACCTGTCAGAGGCCTGGCTGTGTAGGTAGGTCTTTGAATATGCAGTTATATAAGTGATTGACACACATATAGCATTAATTAGATCCTATGTGCACCTCCACAGAAAACTCTCCTCTGAGTTGTCTCCTCTTGACTGCCGGAATACTTAGAGTTTTACTGGGATGAGCTCTCATCCCAAATGCTGATTTCCACTGATAACCCCCGTCTGAAACATTCATCTGTCTGTTTTTATCAGAGCGAGACTGTGCGAGCAGCACACTGTCCATTTCAGGAGTCCGGCCGCTGAGGCGCTGATCAGTGCTGCTGTGGCTCGTTCTATACCTCCTGATTACTGCTGCACACTGTGATTTGACTGATTTTCAGTTGCTCACTGGTCTTTGTGTGTCCTCCTCCGTCTTTGTGCAGTCTCACAAACAGATATTTAAACTCCTGGTGATTCTAAAATTGTGGAGCCGTGATGCTGGCATGTAGATCACAGCCCGTAGCTCTGAGGTTGAGAACGATCTGGTCTCTTTTTATAACCATGTTCATGCTATTAGACTAATTTGAAACCACAGGTGTTGTTTTCTAAAGTATATCTTTTTGATGTATAGATTTTAGAGGTGATACCATCTTTAATCAATTGACATGAAGCGAGATTGTAAACGTGGTGCATCTCTGTTGTGTACCGTAGTTGCTCTAATAAAAGCTGGAATGAAGAGAATTGACTGAATGTGTTTTCTTACTGTTCCTTTCTGCAGCATTACTGCACTGTACCATGGACATGGACTCGAGGGTCAGACGCAGATGCTTAGATTTTGCTTTCTCTATACACTTCTTTAAAAAGGAAAAGTAATGGATTGCTTCAAGGGCATTTCCAGAAGAGCACATTATCAGTTTCCTGTGCCTGAGGGATGTACAGTATGTATAAGCAGAATGTTTAGAGGTCTTTTGTGTTACTTCCAAATGCAATTTGTGCAGATGTGTAGTATCTAAGGTACATGTGTGCTTATGCTTACGAGTGACAGCGGTGGAGGCCATGAACATAACCGGCAACCCGATGGCCGAGGAGAGAATCCAGTTGCACACATTGACGATCTTGGCGTTGCGTGGCGTCCTGAAGTCCAGCGCTTTGACGGGGTGGCACACAGCGACGTAGCGGTCAATGCTCATGGTGGTTAGCGTGAAGATGGAGGTGAACATGTTGTAGTAGTCGATGGACATCACCATCTTGCACAGTATGTCCCCGAAAGGCCAGGTCCCCATCAGGTAGTTGACGCTCTGGAACGGTAGCGTGCTCGTGACCAAGGCGTCGGCCAGAGCGAGGTTGAAGATGTAGATGTTGGTGGCTGTCTTCATTTTAGTGTACCTGTACAGAAAGCATGGTATCATTAGGATACAAGTGACAAGGACGGGTTTCTGTGCCTTTGTATTTGTTACACGACTCTTCTTAGTTGTTATTTTGTGTGTGTGTGTGTGTGTGTAGGTGTTTGGTGTCTCTTTGTAGAAGCAGAAAGTGTAATCAGGACGCTCTGATCTCTCTTCCAGCCTGAAATGTTAACACTCAGTCCAAACAGTGACTCTGGTCCAGGAACGCCCTGATCCTTTGAGCTCAGTCAGCCCAGTCAGTTATCCCTGACATTTCAAAACCATTCACCGAGTGAGAAATGATCAGAAGAGGGAGCTTCTCTGATGCCTGTAAAAAATACACTTAAAATGAAATGGCACTGAAAATGTTCACTTTCTGTCTTGAAGGAAGACTTGCTCTACAATCTGGAGACAAAAACAGAATATAAGATGTATCCCTTAAAGCAGTGGTCCCCAACCATCGGGCCGAGGACCGGTACCGGTCCGTGGGGCAGGTGTTACCGGGCCGCACAGAAAGAATAAATAAAAATATAACTTCCCTTGTATTGATTATTAGTCTGAAAGACATTTTATTTTGAAAGGAACGACAGGATTCTCTTCAGCTCAACTTTTGCCATTGCCTCTTGACACATCAATACACTTGCCTCGGTCATGTGATACAACGTATCACCTATCACGTATAATGTCAGATACGTTAGCAAAAAAATAAGCCCGCAAATTAGCAAAAATGAATAAAATACGAACGCCTTTGGAGAGCTTCTTTGCAAAGGGGAAAAGGACAACTTTTTATGCCGGTCGTGTTATTTTATTTTTGCTGTATTTATCTGCCACACCTTGAAGGCCAGTCCTTGAAAATAATGCCGACATTAAACCGGTCCGTGGTGCAAAGAAGGTTGGGGACCACTGCCTTAAAGAAAAAACATCATTATAAGGCGGTAAGTAAGGGTATTTCTGTGCATGTGCAGGATCTGAATGCGAGCTGAAATGTTGACAGAAGGTCCTGTATAATCTGGGCAAAGCCTCCTGCAATGTTTTGTGAATAATTAAAATCCAGTGTGTCAGCTCCCAGTCCATTTTGTGATCCCAAACTTTCTGTTTAATCATTTCAAATAGAAGCTCCACTTTGATAAACTCTGTGAATTCATCTTACAAACAGAAATTGAATTATTGTACTTTTAATAATATATTCATATCTCAGGCAGGGAGCTTCTAAAACAAACATTAGGTGGTTGTGGTACCAGGAGATGTTGTTTTGACAATTTCCTAAAGAGAGAAGAAAAAGGTCATGTTCACTTTCCACTACATTGACTGAAAAATGTCCAAAAAGGGCGATCCTCCAGTAAACCTCAGCCTGCAGCAGCTTTTTCTCATTGATCAAAGCTTTCAAGGACGGTCCTTTTTAGAGTATGTCGCAAAAAGGTCTCTTCAATCAATATGGAGGAAAAATTGGGCCAAGAAGAGAGGTGGTTCAAAGACAGCAGAGGATAGTGTTTAGAAAAAGAAAGTGCATGGAGCCATTAGTGCAGAAAGAAGAGGATGCATCACAGATGACTGAAATGTCTCGGCTATTTAGTCTGCAAAGAAATACACTATGTTTGAATTTGCTGCCCCCACAATGAGGCAAGAGTTAAGTAGGATATCATAAAAAAAGGCAAAATGATTTATTTTGCATGTAACAAAACCACAGCAGGAGGAAAAAACTCATCATTTGTCAGACTTCTAGGTTTTCGTGGGGAAAATGTATAAAATATGCATTTCTGGATGTAAAGGCTGTGAAAAGTTCAGCCACACCCTGCAGCTTCATCGACAAGTCCACGTGAAGTCTGACATTTAATGAAGCCGTGCTTGTCTTTTCATAATGTTAAATTTGAGAAAGATTTCTACTGCCGGGTTCCCCAGTGAGGTCAATATGCCTGCAGGCTATTACCCAGCTCCACAGAGTGGCATTACACATCGAATAGCTAATCAGCCCAAATAATGAAGCTATAATGAAACTTTCTAGGAATTAGAAGACTCTGCCTGAAATGCACTTTAATGCTACCGACACTTATCAGCTCTGCACAAGATGTAAAGTCTTTTTATTATTATTATGATGAGCTGGAGTTGGTGTATTGTAACAATATAAACCAACAGCTGGTTGGTTGGGAGAACAACTGTATAAAAACAAACAGAACAATAGATGCTGGGACAGGTGAAAATCTTTTGTGTTGCACTTCCTGTCATAATCTAAATTTCCTTCAAAATGTCAAGATGTCCAACTCCTCCATCAGCTTAATATTCAAAGCACAAGACTGAGCGATCTGTTGCTGCACTAATTCTATGTAAAGAGTAGTTAAACACATCCCCGCTCTGCTGTTATTGAATTAATCTGAACACACAAAGTGACAATGATACATCACACCCAGTAGCCTTCACTTTATTAAACCCCAGCTGTCCCTCTACCGCCCAGATAATTTACATCTGTTTTGTTCTTAGCGCTCTCTTCAATAATCCCAAATCCTCTTAACAACCACAGCTGACAGTTAGTTCATTAAATTCTGATTAGCTTAAACACGGGCAGCTTAGCGCAATTGTTATTTCAGACTTTATTTGCACGGGGACCGTCGAGACGCCCCGCGATGCAGTAAAAGCTGTCACACTGAGGAGTGAGCTGGAGCTGGAGGTAATTTCCAACATCCCCTTATTGACTCTGAGACCCCGGTGAAGACGGCTGCAGTTGACAGCTCGGGCTTCTTCTGCACGTCGCATGTTGGAGGCCGTGGGTTGTGCATGAGTACAGCGTATGAGGGCGAAGGGCCTCATCTCATCGAAATTAACTCAATGAGCTGTTTTATTAATCAGGTTTCAGATTTAATGTATTCATTGCCCTTGAGGTTTGTTACCCTGATCAACCATTTATTGTCATTAAGGTTTTATTATGTTGCACTTCAAAATTGCACTGAGTGTTTTTCACTTTCAAAACCAAAATGCATGTTGAGTACAAAAACCACTGTGGTGACATCACACTGTGGCAAAATATGGCGCATTTACACTGGTACCCACTCGCTTCGCTTCACCTCAGATCGACCCCTCTCAGTTGTATTTACATTGCTGAGGATAGTCCCTCCTCTGTGTAGCTGGCCATCATTCATGACATCATCTTTTAAGCGATTCTTTCGTTTCTGACCGTGCCGTCCAGCTCCCGCTGAATTTTCTCATCGGCGACTAATGACAGAAAGGTTTGCACCTCGTCCTGAGTCCATGGGGCAGGATTTCTAACAGATGCCATTTCTCTTCTTGTTGTTATTTCAAACACGTCTGCACGATTTGCCAAAGATTTAAAAATGCCTACATATTTGCGGGGACAGATTACATGCTGCGCAGTGATGACGCAACAACGCAGTGACGATTCCGACCAATAAGATTTTAGTACCTGCTCCAACCTGACCAGGTACTTTTTTTGGAACCGGGAGGTATGAAAAGTTGTACCAGGTACCAAGTTCCAGGTACTTTTTTGCCAGTGTAAATGCGCCAATAGTGAAGACACATCAATGACCAAAACAGCAGGACACAGACTGATCTGCTCTGTTTTCATTGAAGGTTTAGTGAAAAGTCATTAGCTAAGTATCTGACAGTACCAGAAAATAAATGTATTTTTCTGCTATGTGACGTCCTTGAATTTTAAGCAAAAACAGCCATAACTCAGCAGCAGAAACTATCTCAGGGGTGGGCAGTCCTGGTCGTCGAGGGGGCTGCTATCCTGCATGTTTTAGATGTGTCCCTCTTCCAACACACCTGATTCAAATCACCAGCTCTTCATCAAGCTGCAGAAGCCTGCTAACGATCCTGGTCATTTGAATCAGGTGTGTTGGAAGAGGGACACATCTAAAACATGCAGGATAGCGGCCCTCCACGACCAGGGTTGCCCACCCCTGAACTAACTTCAGCTTTCAGAGGATGAGATTCTGTCTTAAAATCCAAAAAAAACCCTATAATAAAGAAAATAATAATAATGAGGAAATGTTTTAACAAGCTAGAGCTGCTACTTCACTACAAGAAATCAGCAATGTTCAGCATCAATACAACTGGATTATGCCGCGCTGTCTCAGCTTTCCAATTTACTCTACCAATAACTGTGTACGTTTCCCTGACATCTCCTGTCCTCTGGTAGACCTTCATGGACTTGGCACTGTCCTGAGAGCTGTCACTGTCCAGAGTGAGTGATTCGATGGAGATGTTCAGTGTGTCACTCTGTCTCCTTCCCGGCGTCATCGCGTTGTGACATATCACACTGTCAAACAGCTGCACTCTTCATCTCGCTCTCATTCCTCAAGTGTCCTGGATGGACAACAGAAAAGTAGAGTGTACTTAACCGTTGAATGAACTCTCCATTTTTCACTCTAAAGTCTCTTCTGAGAATTCGACAGTAAGAAATAAACATCTTGCGTTCCCACTTTTTCTTCCAATTATTTGAAAATCCATTAAAAATATTAATGCCGAGCTTAAGTCGCAACAATTACATATTAAAAGAAGGAGTCGAAACTTTTATTATTATGTTTTCTCATTATTTCGATTGAAATTTTTATTCAAGCTGCATTAAATTTCAATGAATACATGCTTGCAAATTAGCAGTATACTCAGGTTCTCCCTTAAAAAGAGCAGGAATCTCATCAAATTTAAATCAATTAGGCACTGCTCGACTGACTTGAGATAGAATAATCAGTGTCACTGAGTTTCAGAATTGATTTTTACTGAAGAAATTACAGCATATTACTTTATAAAGTTTAAAATTAAATTTCTTGCCAGCAGCAGTTATTTGATAAGTATCATTCATAAAGAGGATACAGATCTCCTGGAGATGGTTTCTCATTTTGGAAGAAAACTTTGACGGCTCCACATGAGCAGAAGATAAGGACACTGTGTCAGTAAACAGACAACAAATCAAACTGCTTCCTCTAAATATTCAGTTTATTATTGACAGGAAGAGAAAATGACAGTGGGGCCACAAAGGGACCAGACAGAAGTAATCATCTGCTAAAAGTGAGCCTTCATTACGCCGCTCCTGTGAGCAAACAATAGAATTACTTCCATCTGAAATTATGTTTACGGGACATTTTCCTGCACCAGTCAACCACAGAGGCTGCAGATAGATGTGCAGTAATGGACCTTAAAATCACCCAAAACAGTCATTTCAGTGAAATATGTATAATTCATAGCCTTTCATCAACCCACTGGCTGTTTCCACCTGGTGGGCTGAGACGTTCCTCCTGCTCCACATCCATCTTTACTTCTCCTCAAGTAAGAAAAACTGAGTAATGATGGCAAATTCTGACATAAAACACATTTCGCAAACTCAGCACACCTGCTCGCAGTCAAAGAGAGAGGACCACGCTGTCCTGTGGGATTCATTTGTCAAACATTCACATCGTTTGGCCAATAACTGGCAGTAAAACTATGCTCATTTGCATATTTGAATATTTTCCATAAAAAGGTTCTTTAACTGGTGGCAGTGGAGGATTGGTTGTTTTAATATACACAAATTCAACAGAGCTTGATGATCTTAATGTTGCTATTTTGAGGGGAAAAATGTTTTATAACTAATAATTAAAAAGAAAATTGAAGTAACCTCTGGCCTGGATTTTGAATAACACTCATTTGTTTGTGACACTAATGTAAAAACAGAAACTGCTTTTTAATTGATCATTATTCTTCTGAACTAGATGTTTTCCCTGTTGTGGTCCTTTACGATATTGAAAATAGACTTTGTAATCTTTAGTGACAATCCATCCAATAGTATTTAAGATATTTCAGTCTGGACTAAGACTGCACAACCACTGCTGCAGTCTCTAGGTGCTGCTCTGTGGATATTCAACAAGGAAAGTAGGGGAACAAAATCTATGAAAATGTGCATTAGGAAATTGCTATGACAGTTTGAATTGTGTTCAGTAATTGCGATCAACAAACACAATGCTGTACATGTATAATACAAAACCTCCTGCTTTCAGTAATAAGTGTTGCGAGTGTTGTCTGTGTGATCGGGCAGAAGCAGGTTAACCCCAGGTGTTCAATAACAAAGGATGAAAACTGGCCCAATAACGTCAGAGCCTCGTTTCCTTCTGCTTCCAATAAATAAACTGTGAGACAGTAACAGATGAACACGTGTGGGACAAACACGCAGGAGGGAAAATCCATTCTGCCCTCGCAGCGTGTCCCTAGTTTATGAAAATGGTACTCAGCATAGAGCCGGTCACATGTCCCTGAATCTTGATTTGTTGATAATCATGTTTTCACATGTGATGCTCGTGCTTCACCATGGCAACAATTGTGACCAGGAGGGAAGGATCTTATGGCAGACATGATTAAAATGAAATGACATAAGATCGTAACATTTGCTGTAACATTCCTCGACTTTAATGTTTCTCCGTTGATGAAAAAAAAGGGTCTGTTTTAATGAGGCAGCAACAAGAGAAAGCTTTTATCTTTTTTTGGCTAAAAATTGCATCATCCAGGAAGTAGAAAGCACACATGTCATGTATGCTTTGAAGGTCTGCTTGAACATTTTGGTTTGTGTTTTTTTCTCTTTGTTTCGTTGCTTTTTTTTATTCCTGCTAACAAACGCTGTCTCATGGGTTCAACATCAGCCGGTGATAATTACCTCCACTCTTGTATAATTCACAAAATGTTAAATCTTGTTATACAAAAATATATCTAATAGTTTAGTTCAATTTACTTAATGGTCCATAATAAACCATAAAAGCAGTGATTGGAAAAAAATTGGCTATTAATTTGTGAGACAGAAAAAGCAAAATAATGATTTCACATTGTTATGATACTTATGTTATAATAATGTGAGTAAGATTTATTATAGTTTACTGCCAGTGCCACTGTCCTCAAATAAACATTTCCTCTGGGTTTTGTTTGTGTGGCGTTTGATGTGTCAAACTGATAATCTTGGAATGGAAACAGATATTATGAGATTAATAACTTGGCAGACATTGAAAGCTGCTCTATAAGCCCGGGCATGAGCTTTGATTTGGAAAAAGTCGATAGTGAATCAACAGGCTCCTCACCACATTTCAACAAATCTCCAAATCAAACACACACACACACTTGTGGTCAACAGCTTGGAACAGAAACTGCTTACATTTTATGGCTTTTGTTACACAGCAACCTAAACAGAATTTATCATTAGCCGGTGAAGCTGGTCGGCGTGTTTGCAGCGCTGTGTGTGATTCATGGGCTGCTGCTGCTGGGTGCGGATAAACCATTAAGTCCTGGTTGCAGACACAGGGGCTGCTCATGTGAACAGACATCTGTGTGCCTCTGGCTCTGACCGGTAACACTGTCCATGCACACTGCGAGGAGCATGATAGATGACGGTGCACAGGGTGTGACTGTGTGCATGTCTGGCTGCTGGGTATGTGCTCCTGCAGTGACCAGTTATGGGATGCTGAGATGTCTCTGTAGTTGAAAATAAGTTGGAAGAAATACTCACTGTATCACTGTATATGAACATTTATATGAAGACATTGTTGAATCATAACATTGTACACCAGGGGTACACAACCCTGGTCCTGGAGGGCCGCTATCCTGCATGTTTTAGATGTTTCCTTTCTTCCAACACACCTGATTCAAATGACCAGCTCATCATCAAGCTCTGCAGAAGCCTGATAATGATGCTGGTCATTGAATCAGGTGTGTTGGAAGAGGGAAACATCTAATGCAGGATAGTGGCCCTCCAGGACCAGGATTGGGTACCTCTGTTGTACACTGTACCAACATCAATAAAACAGTATACAAACTGGCTAAATAGTAAATAATATAATATATATACACAATAATGTTGACTAATTTAGAGAATTAAATAATAATTTGGTTTTATTTCAAAATGCTGTGAGATGTAAACAAACCAGCATGCATGGATCAATATGGCTGGTAGGAGACCTGTTCTAGGAAACTAGTTCTAAGGATGTATGTACTATGTATGTATACCTGCAAGTATGTATTTTATGTATTCATTTATTTATTTATGTGAGATCGAGAGACAGCGAGGAACAGGGTATTCCCAAAGGAACAAATTATTGTAATTGGAAAATGTATTAACAAGATAGAGTTGGTAAATCCCAACAAGGGGGCAAGATGGGGCCAGTCTATAGCATCAGTGCAAGTGGATTATACCTTGACTGAAGTTTGTTAAAATCCTAACACCAAGAAGTAGAGGACTTTCCTTCATTTCTGGGACTTCCACAACAGGTAAAAGCAGCAATATTTGCGATCTCACTCAGTGTTGCTGGTGGAAGTGGAGGTCGCCATGATTTCCAGAAGGAGTACTCCTATTGGCTGTTGAGCTGGTATATTTGTGTATGGCACGGGTAGGCAATCCTGGTCCTGGAGGGCTGGTATCCTGCATGTTTTAGATGTGTCCCTCTTCCAACACACCTGATTCAAATCACCAGTTCATCATCAAGCACTGCAGAAGGCTGATAACAATCCTGATCATTTGAATCAGGTGTGTTGGAAGAGGGACACGTTTAAAACATGCAGGATAGCGACCATCCAGGACCAGGATTGCCCACCCCTGGTGTATGGCAAAATCTCCAAAATCCATTAATCCACTGTATTTGTGTGGGCATCACAAGGTTAAAAGTGTTTTGCAGTTGAAGTGAATGAAGCTTAAGTGGTTTCTAGTTGTTGTCTTTTTTATGAGGCTTAAAAACAAACCTTTAAACAACTAAAGTAAACATTACATAATTTAGAAACCTGCAGGCATCTTGTGCTAGTTGCATCAATATTATGCTAATTTCAAATCCCTCCCAGGAAGGCGGGCAGTGCAAAGTTAGCAAAACGTCCAACAGTGTAATTATTTATTGCAGGGAGAGTCAGGAACTGTCAGGATGCTGTGTTCATGTGTTTGTTTATTATCTTGGTTTCTTGTATTTTTGGATTTTCTTTTGTTGTTTTGTAACTTCAGTTTACGTGTGTCTGGTTTTCTTGTCTTTCATTGTCTCCTCTCCATGTGCTTCTAGTTTGGTTTTGTTGGGTTCTTGTATTTAGGTTCATGACTTGTTTTTTGTTTTGTAGTTTGGGTTTTGTGATCGTTCGTTACCATGTTTGGCTTTTGGTTTTAGTTTTGTGAGTTTATTGTCTTTAAGTTGTGGGTTTGATTTCCTGGTTTTCTAGTTTCTCCTTCAGTTGCTTCATCTGTCATGTTCAAGTTTGTTTTGTCTGCCTCGACACACCTGTGACTAGTTATCTCATTTCACCTGCTCCCTGATTGTCCTCTCCACCTGTGTCTCATTGGGCCTTGTTATCCAGTGTATTTAACCTCCTGTGTCTCTTTGTCTTGTGGTTCCTGCTCCTGTGCATCAGTGTTACTAGTGTTTTGGTTTTTTGAGTTCTCTGTGCATTAGTCTTTGGTGTGGTGGTAGTTTTTTCCTGCCTATGTTGTGCAGCGATTTCAATTCGTTTTTAGTTATTGAAGGTTTTTTGTTTTACTTGGAGATCTGCATCTTTGGGTCCTTCTCCCTGCTACCTTCTGACAGGAAGTAGCTATGAGTAAACATGTCAAATGTTTGAGTCCATATTGCTGCAGGAGGGGTTCAAAAAAAAACAAAACAAAGTTTATTCAGCATTGCCTTTAGTATCAGATGTGTGTGTGTGATAAAGTTGATAATAGCTGATGGTTATATTTACCTTTTTGGCTCCCAAGAGGGTCACTCAAGTTACATTTAATGTCACAATAAAAAGGTATCAATTACTTCCAAAGGTGTATATAATTAAAGATGAAGTAAGTTATGACTCCTATAATGAGAAGTATGTGGAGATGTAAAAATACTGCAGGGTAATTAATTTCTTTAACATATGAAGTATATAGAAAGTTTTTAAAAAGCACTGACAGGGAAACTAAAAAACATGTATATTTGTCTCATGTCCCTTTCTTACATTGGAGCTTTAACTGTTACAGACTATAGATAGATAAATGACTTCTCTTTTCTGTGTACATGACATTTGATACTTACTGCTTTATTAGAGTTAATCCTGTTTGCACGCTATATTTCCCCTGTGGTACTAGCTGAATTGAAGTAAACTCAAATTATTAGTTTTTTTTTTTTTCTTAACTCTCTTGGAAATCATTTCAGTAAATGGAAGTCATTAGATAGGCACTGCTGGAAATGTGCCGCAGAAGAAACAAGTCCCCGTGTAGCTCTAAGCCTCGGTAAATAGACCCCCGCAGGCTGTCAGTGGCCATGACAGACTGAGTGAGACATAATACTTACTCAGACACTGATATAAAAGCTGGAAGCATCGTGAGGCTACCACACGAATAATAAGCTGAAAATATAAAAGAAGAGAGAATATTAAAGATTTTTAAAAATATTTCAACACTGAATCACGAAATACTCGGTTATGGTAGCACTGAAAGCTACAATCTGGGCATTCATCTTTCATACACTTTCAGTTGGTCAGTTATCTGGACTGACAAACCAACACAATCCCGGCCTGTAAATCTCTGAGGAGAGAGTGTTCAATTATTATCTGTGGCCAAACCTTCAATGTATTTGTTATTCTAGCTCATTTAAACCTAAGTTAACAGTGAGTTGTTTCAGTTTCCAGACAAATGTCATCTAGAGCATCCTCTTTGAAACCTCCTTTCTTAACGAGTCCACCTCACATTTCTTTATTGATAAGATGTCTCCCTTTAGGGCTTCTGAAAAAGGATCTCCAAGTAAGATTAAAGTGGGTAACCATCAAAGAGGTTGTTTACTTGAGTCAAGCAGCTTTTAGACACCAGTGATCAATCAGCAGAGGCAGATAAAACAGACAAAGGACTGACTGCTCAGGTTCAGGTAAGGTCAGAGTCTGAAGCTGGAACACAAACTATTAGCACAATCTGGAAACTAAAAGCACTGGGTTATATACCAGAGGGAATGAGCAGCAGATGTGCATAGGGTTGGGTACCGAAATTCGGTTCCAAGTAGGAACCGAATTAAATTTAGTGAGTACCGGGTACCCATAAAAAAAAATTATAGTTTCGGTCCCGCTTATCAGTTCCTAGATGCGCTCATTTTACACAGCGGCTGCAAACAGACTTTAGATATCTGCCAGGACCTGTCGGTTACGTATCTAACATGTCACGTGACGCCGCATGACAACAGGAAATGGACCGGGGAAAGCAGTTGAAAGTTACCCCTTTTCCACTGTTAACTCAATCATAGTGTAACTAGAATATCTGCTGAAAAGTATTTTTTTCATGGACTGATAGTAACAGGGTAACAGCAGGGTAACAGCGGCTAGCTTGCTAGCGGCCGGTTGTTGTGAACCGGCTACCTATGCAGTGATGTACTGACCTTTTACGTGATGCGGCCCCAACTTGGCTCCTTGCCAGTGGAAAAACAAACCGGTTTATAGGAGAAACGGGATCTGAACCAACTAACCACCAGCTACTAGCACCCATTCTTGTTCGGTGGAAAAGGGGTAATGTAAAAGGGGAAAAAAAAAAAAAGAGAAATTTTTTGTAGAGAGAGCGGAGAGAACACGTCTGGGAAGTTAATATGTTAAATATACATTTGGCTTCCTGTTTTTTGTTTTTGGAATCATTAGGACCTGGAATCGATGAGCAGAACCGAAATGAGAATCGAATTCATAAAAATCCTAACGATACCCATCCCTAGATGTGCAGGAGATGAGGTAACTTCAGTGGCTGGGGTTTGAAATGCTGCATTCAATATCAGACTCAAAGGTTTGTCATTTTTGACTTATTTTTTGTTCAGTGCACAAAGTAAAAGTGGGGAAAAAAACAGTTTGTGAGGATCTCAGAAGAGTCACTGGTGATGATGTTGATGCATTGGATTGCTAGAAACACTGCACAATTAAACTCACATTTAATAAAGAGGCTGTCCTTGAGGGGTGATTTAAAGTGTGTGAGTCTTGGCTGAGAAACATTTTACCCAGAAACCAACTGTTTGTACCATTTCTTTTCCTAGACAGCGATTGGAAAATGAGAGTTCGGAGTTGGCATCAAATGCTGCATTACTGACAGAAAATTACAATAAGCAGACAAATAAATGAACAAAATAACTGAGGAACAAGTCAGTATCATGTTTTCTGTGACTTAAACAGTCACAGCAGCAAACTATCAGTAGTTACAGGCTCTCAACTCTCTGCTTCTGCATGAGTCTGCAGGTATGGAGGGTCATTAACATGATATGGCGACACCTGAACACCAGAAGTAAAACTGCTCATGAGTTACTCCACTTGAACACTCCTGAGTTCATTTAAAAGTTCCTGGTCCTCTGAAAAAGTTCCTATTCTCCTTGAACAGCATATTGACAGAGTTCACTGAAACACCTCTGTGGCTGTGCCTTTACCAGATGTGTGCAACAGACTGCCAGCTGTTTGCTAATCAGCCAAATTCTCCACTCACTTGAAGTTTATTGCAAGAAATGGATTATTAAAAAAAAAAAAAAAAAAAAAAAAACCC
>OOFC01048059.1:1107-19470 GCA_900323345.1 Pseudochromis fuscus
TTTTTTTTTTTTTTTTTTTTTTTTTACAATTCTGTCTCAAGACGATGATGGGAAAGGCAGGAGACTGCTTCTGTGATTGTTATTGTTGATTACCTCATTGTTGTTTGCTACTTGGCTAAAATGACCCATTGTATCTCAGTGAGGCTCCGGTGCTGCATGCCAAGAATAAATACAGGAAATAAAAGAAGGGCAGTTGAGAAGAAAGCAGAGAAATCCCCAAAGGTGCTGCAGAATAGCCGTCTGTGAACAAAAACATGTGCACACACACACATGCACATACATATACAAACGCACACACAGATATTGTATGAATGCACACACACACATGCAGAAGCATGCACAGACATGCTCTCACATGCATGCACGCTCACACACACACACACACACACACACACACATGCACAAGTCCTAATCCCATTCCCAGAGGACTTACCTTAATGTGCTTATGTAATGTAAAGATGCTCAACAGATCGCCAGTTTCACTTTCAAGGAGTCACATTCAGTTCATTACGTGGCCAAAAAGGCAAGAACACATACGGCGTGACACAGCGAGAGACGGAAAAGACAAACAGAGCAAGCGCCTGAAAGTCTGACAGATAAACATAGTGGCAGATGACAGATGGCCATATTCTGACAGTTTGAATCTTTTATGGAGCAGTCAAAAGTGACTTGTGTGTACTCTGAGTGAGCAGGAGATTACACTAGAATAGTCTGCCTGAAGTAGGATTACACATCTCCTGCTGTGTCTGCAGCCTGGATCAGGAGCATGAAGCACCGTGCAAAGATCACACTGGTCAAAACTTTCCCTTTTCCCCTTATGTGAGGTAAAGCCAAGGTATAAAATGGTTCAATCCTCACACTCCCTTGTCCAATCACTTGTTATGTTGGGTTGCCAATATTTTTGTTACCTAATTAGTCATAAATATTGGTATGATCCATGGTAATAATCTTGGATGTGAGCTAAACGTCTGTATTCTTCTTAGGGTTTTGGTGAGGAGGTGAGAGTCTGCATACCCTGAATCAGTTCGGGGGAAATGGGGTGGAGTAATTTATCTTGTGATTACACTGAAGCCAGGTCTATTATCACATGACAGTGTTGCTCAGTCTTCAGTGCAACTTCAGCTGTGTCTCAGCAGCAGGAGACAGTGAAGTTGCATTAGCAGTAAGACCACCATTTGCTCAGTCAGAGTGTTGGGCAGGTTATTTGAAAAAATTGTGCTTTTTTTTCCCCCAATATCATGGTTATCATTTGTCATTCATCATATCCAGCTCCACCAAAGCTCTATTTCTATGATTGGGGCAAAAAGAGACAGCTTCCCAATACTGCTAATGGGCGTCATTCATCTCTCAACAGAGGAACAGGAGACATAGACATAAATAGTCTACCCCACTACTCTCTACCTGCTTTAATTCATATTCTCCATTTGCTTTTCTTGTTGCCTCTTTCAGCGCACTCTGTCTTTATTCATTCCTAGAAGGCATTTTGCTGTCAGACGTGGGAACACAGGATCATGATTAGTGTAAAGAAAACAAATCCTTTTTTACCCATCCAGGCCTCTTTATGTCCTTCTCATGGTTACTTTAACATAGACCTTTGAGTTTGTCATGTTATTTGTTGGGAGAAAGCAAAATAGATGACTTGGAGAGTCCGACTCCTACTTGGTGCATACTAATCTCTTCCTATATGTTGTTCCTGCTTGTATTTTACCTGCAAGCATTCTCCCTGCCTGCTGCTTTCTTGAGGTGTTATCTTAGTACTCTATTTTCAGGAGCCATTTTACTGATGTACTCGTAGATGCTCCGTGTTTCATTCAGGATACTGGCCTTGACTCTTATGAAGCTCTTCTCCAGCTCAAATTCAATCTCTAAGTGATCGAATTTGAATAAAATTCTCTGCGTATTATGTCAAGTTGTCTTATAGAGAGTGAGAGCACGAGAGCCTGGAAGCAAAAGGAACTAAGATTAAAACTCTTTCCTACTACCACACAAGTAAACCCTCATTAATTTGGAGACTTAGAATATTTGAGAAGTACAAGACACAAGGTTCAATCATACCAGAGTTTACTGACTCACAGTTTTGATTAGGTGGAAGAAAGAAAGACATTTTTCCTGGAGGTTTTCAAATCTTACTTTGGCCTTGTGATGGGGATTTACTGTCTGTCGAGAACTTTCCAAGTGGCCCTTATCCCCTTATCCTATAGAGCCCCAGGGTCTTCATTTTGGCCTGAAAGTTGTTGAGCTGTTACTGACTCAGTGTGGTGATGTTTTTTTAGGTGAAATTTTCAAACAACTACTGTTTTTGATGATTTTGTGTTCAAGGCACTTGTAGGATACATCACAGTAGTTAATATATTGTATTTCTGATATCTTATTCTTGATTTAAACAGCTTGGTCTTGGTCATCTCTTGGCAGTTTTACCAAGTGAATATCTGAAGAGAGGTTGATATAATGGGATTGTCTCAAATCTGGTTTTTCGCTGAACTATCAGTGGAGTGTTGGTCTTACTTCCCTGTGAAGTTACTTGTCAATGTTGACAGCGTCTCAGGTTTTAGTAGCATTCCCATGTAGTTCCTGATAAGGGTGAAATGTTGTTTTGTCTTTGCTAGTCAGAGTGGGAACCTACTGATGTGCGGCCGCCCTGTTTGGTCATTGGGTTGATTGATTATTTGGTTAATATGCAGAACCAAGATTTCTCTGCAATTACTCTCTTTGTTCTCAGTTTTGACACAATCAATCAAAGTATATAAATGCAAGTCATAATGGTGAAGATGTCCCAAGGTGATCTTTGGGATAAGTAAAGAAGCAAATCTGGGCATATTTGAATACATTTGTATTGAGTAAAATGAAGCAGATGAAAATCTGGTCCTATTTTTATTGTACTCCATTGCACTGAACTGTGTGTTTCCCACCTCAGCTTTTTAATATGCTGTGCCTCTGTCCTTAATGTCATCTCTCTACACTCACTGAAAGTCAGACTGAAAATTACAGTGTATGATTCATATTGAACTATTACCTTAAGAATTTTAATGAGGTAGCTTTTAAACAAAAGGTGTGTCAAATATAAGAGGTTGTATGTGTCAGACACATATTTTGTTACCATTTAGGTCCATTATTTAAAGACACAAAATCAGATTATCCCCCCAAAGATGTATCAGCACCTCCCTACCTCACTGTACTGTACTGTATATCCCAACCTTGTAATTGTTTGAAAATCCAATTAAGAAACTGATGGAACAACAAGATAATGGGATTTTCTGTTGTTGGTTCATTTGATAAAAAAGATCAACAAAATCAAGGACTTTCATAACATTAGTGCACAAAATTGAGTGAAAATAACTCACCAGACTTATTAATTTGCAACCGTCTCAACCATCTGTGTGAGGCATTTAAGGGGTATATACAGCTATTTTTTTTTAAACAGTAATAAACAGTACAGCTGTCAAGAAAGCCAGGTTATAGACAATGAAATCCAGTGTTTATTTTGTACACAATAAAAATCAAACTGTTAAATCTGCAGTAACTGTTTTTGGCTACAAGGTCCAGCAAAGTTTTTAACACAGTGAACGTGTTGGCAAGTATAACAGCATCATTTCTTTGGAGTTGTGTTTCGGGTCACCCTGCAGGTGCAAGTCCAATATGCTTTCTGCTTTTCTTCTTTTCTTGTGTGTCTGTCTATTTGTTGGCACTGAACAGATAAAGCACGATGAGTTTCTTGTTTTATGCTGAGAACAGGTGTCTGCTGCAGAGCTACAAGAGGTGAACAAAAACTTGCAACAGGAAGCTAAACATTTTTTTTTTTTAGCTTTTTTAATTAGCCAGAATTAGCTCTCCACTAAAATTGGGAGGAGCTTCATTCCTTTAACATCACAACAACGAAATTCTGCTTTTATTGCACGGACTTTTATTGCAGCGGTCAGCAAACAAAACTATACTTGGTGGTCCAAGGAAGATTGAAATTACCGTATTTTCTGGACTATAAGCCGCTACTTTTTTCTGACACTTTGAACTTAAACACCGGTGTGGCTCATGTATCAGCGGCACAAAGCTCGTTGGCTTTTTACAAGCTAGCAAGCTCTGTGCCGCCGATACATTTAGCGTCGTCATATCAGACCCAGTCAGAGTGGACCACATGAAACTGTTCGAATAAATTCAATAGCGGCTTATAGACAGGTGCACTCAATAGTCTGGAAAATACGGTACTCTTTTATTGCATAGAAGTTAGACTTTGATGTCATGGAGTGAAAAAAGTGAACTAGAATTGCATACATTAGGAAAGTCAAAATACCATTGCAGTGGGTGCAGTCTTCATTTATCAGACAGACTTTGGTGTCTTGGTTTAATTATGTATGGACACATTTTTTGTAATATCCTCCTTGCTTGAGGACAGTCCTACACACCAGGCACCATCCACAACTCTTCAAACTTTCTTTAAAAAAGTAGGTCTGAAGCAACACAGCTGTTCATGCTATCCAGGTCCTTGTATATCTGCTGCTGGGATTGTGACTGGTTCCCACTGTAGAGGTTGCAGTGTTCCTCACTGAGCATTGATTATATGTTCTCTCACCATATGATCTTACAGCACTATGCAGTTTCTCTTAGCTGGTCTTTCCATACCATATTACTGCACTGCAGTTGCTATTGGCCTGTAGCTGCTAGTGCACTGTGGATTGTCCTTTTAGATCAGTTTTGGCCTGTGCTTCTCTGGGAGTTTGTATTTCCATAGTCTGGTTGCCAGCATTGTGAACCTTTTGTTTAACCCGGTCCTCAGTTCAGTTCAGTATCCAGGAGCACTTCTTCATCCTTACACCTAAGTTATATCTTTAATGCTTATACCTTGTCTAACTTAACATGTGGGTTTAAGGAAATTGTTTTAAGTATGGTGGTAGAAGGGTTTGTGGCATCTCTTTAGGACTCATCATTTTCTAGATGTGAAAACATGTCAGAATATTCAGTCAATAACTGCTGGATGCATTCATGGATGCTGCTGTTTCTTTTTTTAATTTCAACATTTGTTTTTTGTATCTTGTTTTTGTCATAGCAGCATTATATCACGCCTCTATACTGCATGTGAGTAGTGTGTTTGTTGGTATACCTCGTGTGTTTACAGTATCAGTTAAAACTTGGGTTTTTCTTAATTTTACTATTTTCTATTTGGGACAGGTTTCAGGATCCCTTGTCAAAAGTTAATTGGTGCTTTTTCTTGCCTTCTTTGTGCATTTCAGACCACCAGTTGTGGTAGTGCTGGTATTCATTAAACAGCCTTATTCAGTTACTGTAGAAATCCATATTACAGCAAGAACTGCTCAGACCAGACCCAAAGTTCAATCAGTCCAGAAAATGTCAAGAACTTCAAATGTTTCTCGAAGTGCAGTTGCAACACCATCAAACACTGTGATGAAATTGGCTGTCAGCAGGACATCCCCAAGAAAGGAAGACCGAGAGTCACCTCTGCAGCACAGGGACAGAAGTCACCAATTAAGGGCACCTTACGTACATAATAAGGGGACACATCTCGATATTAATTTTTCAGAGGAGACTGCGTCACAGAAATGCTTCAAAGATACAACTACTGAGAGAGACCTAAAGGAAGAGGAGAGGCGTTTGGGCATAAACCTAAAGAATGAATATTAGAGGGGTGGAAAACTGTTTGTGGGTAATGACGAGTCACTGTCGGAGTTTTTTGGTTGAGATCACTGTGTTTTTGGGTGACAACATTCAATAGTTTTGGGCTTAGTGGGACCATCATTGACTATCACAGGTCAGGACAGTGGCCCAAAACAATTTCCTAGGATCTATAAGAGCTAATTGTCAAAGAAGGGCAGTGATGGAGTACTGCATCAGATGACCAGGCCTCCACAATCACCTGACCTACATCCAACTGAGATAGTTTGGGATACTTTGGAGCGCAGAGTATGAAGCAGGAATCAAATGCTCAGTATACGACTTCATAAAGACAGTCAGAAAAATGTTTTAAATCACGATGCCATGAAGTTTGTTAAGAGAAAGTCCTGAATGTGAAAACGTATCCAAAATAAGAGTGACACTTTGAATAAAATAAAAATTGGTTTGTTTACTAAATAAGTCCAAATGTCTTATTTCATAGTTGTGATGTCTTCTGTTTTGTCATACAGTGTAGAAAATAAAAGGTGAGAAGGTGTGTCCAAACTTTTTACTACTTGATCTTTATTTAAATTTCATATATATGTGTGTTACTCATTCTTGTTTCCTCTGCCATTGTTATCTCATTGTACTATGGTTAGTTTCGTACCAGTCGTTTTGTCCGTTCCTCTTCGCCTCCTCCCAGTATCCTGTCATTCACTCTTCATGTCTTTGACACCCTGCTTCTGTCCTCAGTCTCACCTGCAACAGTAGTTTGACAGTTCCTCTAAATACACTCCCCCACAGATTGAAATATACAGTGTTGTATCAGTGATTGGTGGTCATCTTTCTGAAAAGCCTCTGATGTTCCCATGTTGCTATTTTTAGCTTCATTCACAGTGGCAGACGGGGCACGGGACGTGGCTAGCATATTCCCTACCTCCATCTGGTCACAATACCCATCAAGGGAGAGAGAGTGGACGAGTGAGCGATGACCCCATGTAACTCCCCTTCCCATTATTCTCATCTCAATTCCCATTCATTCCTCTTCATTCCCACCTCCCATCCATCTGTGCACAAGGTCCTGCCCAGGGAGACTTAAAGCAGAGAGGTGGAAAAATAGTATCCCAGCATATCTAAGAGCAAGTTGGGCAGAACAAGATTGTTAATGATCAGCTGTATCAAACCACAGCTGTTCTTATGCTAATGTTCAGCACCGGTATGGCCCAATAAAGATCAGGCTGATTCCCAGTTGTAGACTTTCCTACCCTCTCATCTGTATGAATGTATAAGCAGGGGGGAAAGTAAGCTGGTCCGGTCCAGTACTGCGTATCACCAAAAGATTCAGTGGCAGTACCGGAAGTAGTACAGCCCTCATTCAGATCCAGTCATGGCCGCCCTCTGGGTCAGAAAATAGATCCTAACAAAATGCACTCGTGAAAACTACTGTAAATGACCTCAGTCGTTCTTATTACAGTTTTTATTACTTGCAATCTTTCGTTTTTATTGTTTAATTACACTGTAAGGGCGGGGGCTTTAAATGGATCATTGGAAAATGTCTCCAGCACCAAAGAAAAAGTTTGCACCTGGCTGAAATGGCCACAAGGTTTGCTAGAATATATTTCATATTGTTTTATTGAAATATATTACGTTGCATTATTGTTGTGATTTGATCGTTTTTATCTGAGTTCAAAAAAGGACGTTGCAATGTCGTAATGAGGCGACATTGTAACAGATGAGATGACATTTGTTGCAAACTGAAAACCAGTAGGAGAGTAAGCAGTTGAGTTTCGTTATTTGGATAAATTTTAATGATACAGAACAACTCAGAAAAAAAACTGCTTATCAGCTAACAACTGGAGATTTCACTCAGCAGTATGTGAATGCGCATCTACTTCCGAAAAGTGGTTGCTATGGGGATCGATGCGTTTGATTTAACGCACTGCGACGTTTTCCACATTGTCCACAGACGTTAAGAAACGCTAACCTCATGATCTGTTCTTAGAGACTTGTATTCTGGATGTTTATCAATGTTTCAAATAGTTTACCATATCAAATGTTTTTAATTCCTGCGTACTTCATAGGCCTACAGGCAGCCTGCAGTAAAATATTGAAATGTTTTTATTTATTTGGGTTTTGACTTTTCAAAATGCATGATGTGAGAGAGAGATAAAGGTTTTGGTAATAGTACCGGCACAAATTTAAAACTACTTTCACCCCTGTGTACAAGCCTATTCATATAATTCTGATGTATTGTGAGAGTGAAGGTGACTTATTTCTGGGGCAGTGTATCTGGATACTAGTAAAATAAATAAAGAAAGGAAGCCATTACTCCAAAAGTAGTAAAAAGAAGTCAGTTTATCCTACTTCTCCAACATCATGTCAAAACCATTGATTCCATAACCCTCTTCATCGTCAACAAACCGAGGTCTCCCTCTTGATCTGTGAGAGATTTCTACCTTTCTCCACTCAAAAAAAATCAATGACATCAAAGTCGAGGTCGATCATGCCACTGGTGATCCATCTCTGCTCTGCAAGCCTTACTCCTTTCTGAGCCAGTCATTGTAGTCCTCTCATTGTACACTTTAGCACAAATCACAAATGAAAGCCTTCATGAAGTTTTTTTAGATGTTACTGTATGTGTCAGATGGATGAAGGTGGATTTTGAACTGTTGATTCATTGTTTGCAGTTGTCACTAATTGTATTTCTATCTCTCTCTCTTAAGCACAATATTTGAATCTGGATTAACAAAACAAGTTAGGCCCCTTTATTCAAAAATGTGAGAGAAAGGTGTTTATTTAAAGTTGATTTATTTTATAAATGTAATTATGATTTTTAGATATTACAATTCAATATTTTTAATAAGTTTGAATCCGAATGAGTATCATCTTCTTAAAGAGGCTTTTTAACTAATATTTTATATACAGCATGTCTTGTGTTCTATTGATATCATCTTTTATTCCGTTTTTTTGGTCATTATCTTTTAATTGAATGATTATTTTGTCCTAATTAATGACTTGATCCCCTGTATGTAAAGGCACTTTGTAACTTTGTTTGGAAAAGTTTATTTCGACAACAACAAAGTATATTATTTTATAATTAGTTAATAATAGAGGATAGCTAATTCTCATTCAAATGTGTGATTGGTTTATTGATCTGCTCACCTTTAGGGTTAACTCTATTACATAGCTTTTCTTCTTTGTCTTCCTCTTTGTTATTCCCTTCGTCTCTGTTGTTTTCTGTCTTTGTTTTCCTCCATCTTTCTCTTAGTCTAGTCTGAGAGAAGCCAGGGAATATATGGAGACATTAATATTAGCCCAGTCAGACCGACCTTTTGTTACAGGTCTGGTTAGGTTATTAATTGTGTTTGCGCAGGGAGAACACCTCTCTCCGTTGTAATATTGTATCTAAAACCAGACAGGAGAAGACAGTAGATTTTAATATACGATTTCTTATTCAGCCATTGGACGGCTGGTGTGTCGTCCACCCCGAGACAAAAATCATATAACTGAGAAGTATTTTATGAGACTGTCTGGCTATGCAGCTGAAGTGAAATGGTATGTACAGTAGCAAGAGCTCCTGAAGACACTTTGAACACAATTCTTGAAGTCAATAAAGAAATACTATAGTCTACACTGCTGCCAAAAGGAGACCCCCTGGCAATATACACACACATCCAATAACCTGCACTACAATAGTGCTTCGCTACTTTCCCCTTAACAGCAGGGGAGATAAGTCTGAACTCTAATAGTGAAATGAATCTCAGAAGGTCTTTGTTTTTCACTCTCTTTCTTATTGTGGTACCCAGTACAAATAATTACAGCTTAATTACTGTTGGCTGCCATTACATTTTGACAGCAAGCTTCCACAGCAATTAACCTAATTGCACCTGTTAATCATAACTTGGTTTTAAATTATGGTGATCCCCATTGGGAATCTAAGGATCACAGGAGGAAGACTCACTGACACATTGTTTTAGCACAGTGCTACAATTTTCAAGAGATGATGTACATGATGTTGTCATTCCCACCGGACCTGGCTGCTTCTCGGGATAAACTTGATTTAGTCATGTGGATGCACATCCTGTACTCAGGTTATAATTAGTCCCGTGTTTTGGAAACGCTTGATAAACCACCATGGGATTTTAGAGAAAATGAAAAAGATAAATTTAACTGGGTGTTTTATTTGTTTTTCCTTGTAAACATCTCTACTTAATATTGCTTTTTAAAACCCACCAAGACTCGTAGTAACTAGTCATGAAGTTTTCGCTCGGCCGGTCTGCATGTGCGTGGATGTGTGTGCCACTCTAGGGTGCCTGTGTCTTTATGAGTGTTCATATCTCACCAGTGACTGACGTTAACTGTAAATCTTGTTGGCATATTCAGTCTTGCCTGTCAACAGTAATGGAAAAGAAGACTTTAATCGATATTTGTTGTGTGTGCGCGTGTGTGTCTGTGTGTGTTTAAGCATGTGTAAAGACACACAGTGTATAAATGAGGCAGATGCGGCATAGAGGGTTGAAAAAAGGGGAGTTGCTTTTCATTTCTGAATTTTCTATTATACTATTATCATTATATTTAATCAAGCTATTCATGCTTGCAGTGTGCGCTGACATATTCCCGCACTTCTCCTGGATTGCAGCTTCTGTCGAATTTCCCATGGAGTCACATTTGAAGTAAATCTCTCCGAGCAGCAGAAGAGCAGCTTGTCACTCAGTATCTCACGTCTAACTCTAGTTGACATTACTCTGGCTGTGTCCTCTTGTGTCATGTTGTTTGCATTCAACTTACTGCTGTTTGGGATGTGTGTGTGTGCTCATCTGTGTGCAGAGTTGTGTGTGTGTGTGTGCACTTGTTCTGTAATTATAGGCAAAATTGATTATTCAGGTGGTTCCCGCGGCCAGTGTGAATAACGGCTGAGCAATAACACATGGGCGTGATATGTGCGAATGTGTCGTGACTTTGTGCCGCATGGGGGAACACGTCACAGTAGCTTAAACAGTGCGATACAGTGAGGTGAATTCAAATGTTCACTAAACTGCAAGATTTCAGTGTGAACCTGTCTGTACAGCTGCTACACATATGAACTCTAATACAACATATTGATCTTAATTAAAGCTGTAATGTTGAGTTTTTATTGAGCATCACTGGTATAAGTGACATTGAGAAAATATGATTTATTTCAAGGTCTTTTTCATTGTTATTTTTTTTTTATGTCGCCTAAAAGCAAACAAACAATGTTGCTATGTAGAGAGAAGTCTTAGAGAGTGGACGTTTGTTTACCATGTACAATATTTACATACTGTATATAAGACACTTCCCAGGAGAGTTTCAGCATGCAAAATAATGCAAAGATGCACATTCAGTTGTACATGTTACACAGTTGTAATAGGAACTCGTCCTTTACTTCAGCAGCAAAACATTTTCATCTTGTTAAGATTATTATCATTGTTTATTTATTTATTGAAATAATTATCAGCAGCCCATTTGAAATTTGTCAAGCCCATCCCTGATAGAAGATGTCAGTCTAGGAATATAAAATCATGTCTACATACATTACCTATTTATGCTATATATGTAGATTTTAAGAAGTGGAAAGGTAAAGGGTCACTGTACAAAGTAACCCTCATGAAATTGTGTCCCCAGGCTCTTTGTAGTTTTGCATTTTTGAATTCCATCATATGCTATTACCACAAGGATCTAAAATATGAGTCTGGCCTTTGACTCTTTTACTGTTTTAAATCAGTGACTGACTCAATTATCCAATTTGGGCTAGACACATAGATTATTGACCTCTCCAAAGTGTGGCCATGCTGCTGTTTCATCTATGAGCAGGGAGATGCATTTGTCTCAGCTGCAACCTCATCTAATTACAGTAGTGTTGAGAGTTATTAAAGTAGCTGAGGTCGTGTGAAGTTCTTAAACAAAGTCATGCATGTGTTCAGGGGTGTGCCAGTGCATACAGCTCTACTGGCCTTGTTGTTGTTGTTGTTGTTGTTTTTTCCAGGGAGAACCACAGTGGATTGTGTGTTAATACTTCTTCAGGGCTTTAAAGACCGAAGGCACTAGCTTGAGATTGTAACCATCTTGCTGTAATGCCTCCTATGATTGAGACTCAAGGGCGCAATGAAAGAAGCCCAGGAGGGATCGCTGCTTTTGCTGCCATCGGTTTGCCTTGTAACCACAGGGACAGACTCATGTTTCTTGGAAAGTACGAAATGAAGTTGAGAACGTTGTCCACCCTCTGGGGACAGGGAAAGGCTTATTACCACTGAACCAACACCAACGAACACCACTCGCTGGTTGGGAACAAGGAAACGTGTGACACAATTTGCAGGTCCAACTGGGTCATATTTTCCAAAGCACTCTTTCATGGCTTGCTCTTGGTTTGGAGCACATATCAACCAGTTCTCTGGGTTCAAGAGAGAGTCCAAATGAAGCACCTGGAACTGGTGCTAAAAAACAAGATAAAGAAATTGCCTGTGGTGTGGTGCCAGCGGCACATGAAAATAAGCATCTTTCAAGTCAATACTTGTAAACCAGTCACCCTCTGACAGCCTGGAGAACATCAGCTGTGACATGCATGTGAAAATGAAAAATCTTTATAAACAGGTTTCAGCTGTCTGATATCTAAGGCAAGCCATTAACACTGTGATGCGCCTGACTTGTAAGCGAGGCAGGATGGCAGTGACATGAGGAAAGCCTAAAATTGATGAAAAGCACAGAAGGGATACTGGCAGGTGGTGTATCTGTATCATGACATGAAGTCAGACATGTCTTTATCCCTAAGAAAAAAAATCCTCCTATTGATCCTGTCATTACGGAGATGACTCTGGGTGACAAGTGTGGGCAGGTGGTCAGACTTCTGGCAACACCTGATATGCAGTTGGCATCATTTTTAAAAGACATACAAGTATACACAGTATTTGTAGTTTGTTTTTTAAATAATAAGTTTACAAAATGTCTATTATGAATATATATATGTCATAAATGACATAAAATTAATTGTGGCAGTGATACATAGATGTGGTAGATACAGTGAGGGTGTGTGTGTCATACTCAATAGTTGCTGAAGAATATTTTTTTTATCCTTAAAAACCTTTAACCAGCAATCCCTGTTGGCCAGTTGGTAAATTTCAGCAAGTTTCCTTGGCAACCAGCGAGGGTGCACTGCTCCCTGACACACCCCGAAAGTAACTGGCTGATGAAATGCAAATTTGAGGAAACAGAAAGTAAACTAAAAAAAAAAAAAAAAGATGCTGGGAGGCAGGACAAATCTGTCCCATGAAACAAAATTGTTTCCTCCATTAAACTCGGTGTACAATGCGTTCTGCAAGTTTACTCTGTGACTGCACACAGCATCACGCAGCACCTACCTGATGTGATTGTTAAGATGCAGGATGGTGCCCTGTGTCGTGTTTCCGTGGAGGATGCAGAGAAATAAAGTGTACATTTAAAATGCAGTGTGTGTAAGAGAGGCTGAGGCAGACTGAACGCTGAGTATGGAGAGAGGCAGAGAAAGCAGCTGAAGAGTATCTCTGTAGCGACACCTGTTTCTACGTACTGTACATTAGATAACGTATGATGTGCTGTACGTTATAGATGCATTTTGCAGGTTTGGAAATCCTACCAAGTTTTCACAAATGGTCTATTGGTGCCTAAAGTTGGTACTAAAACATTTCTTTTTGGTGATACAGCACCGTTTCTTTTCAAGCGCTGCATCAAGATCTGACCCCTTTCAGTTTCTTTTCTAGCTGTGGTTCTGGGACAAGTTAACAGCTGATAATGACAACGCCTCAGTCCACCAGATTCACCACATGAGATCCCTGGAGGTTCAGAAAGGAGAGGTCAAGAAGTGTCTGCAATCACATGGTGCTAGGAAGGAAGGATCTGCAGTACAAAAAGTGGACAAAATGCGGAGTTTGAAGTGGCTGTGAATGGCCACTGACTGGAGATTACAGCCTCCTATCTCTTTACGAATTCAGGTCCAGGGTTCTTTGCAGATAAGAAAAAAAAAAGGTTCCTCTGAGTCTCAGCATTTAAAGCTGCTCAATTTGAAGTTGTTAGAAGAACCCATCTCTCTGTTTCTGGCTAAAACTCTCACCATTTCTCTGCACATTGCTCTGCCTTTACATAAGTACGCTTCATCTTCCTCTCAGTCTTTCTCTCTTTGTTACAGTATCAAATGACAACTCTCTTCTTCTCTTGATATCAACACCATCATGCCAGTGTGTGATTATTTGATGAGGTGAGAAGCAACTGAAGCAGTCACAGACGAAGTGTGGCAAGTTCTCCATGAGTCTCGCAACAAGCTGCCTGTCATGGTGCTGCGTTTGTGTTATTTCTTTCCAGCTTGGTTTTTGAATTTTGACATCGATTCTCTGGTTTTGCTTTTCATTCAGCTCTTGGTTCACCCACTTCTGGCTCTTCAGGATAAACACTCCCACTGACCCTGCGTTCACTCCTGCTGAAACATCAGATCTGTCTTTCCCCACTGCTCACCTGAATCTACCTCTCAGTGTTTATACTCCCAGCCTCCCATTACTCATTTGGCATATTTTCTTTGTACCCCATGTTGTAGTTCAGTCTCTAGTGTTCTGTCTTTTCTGCCCCCGTTGGTTTCCTTTGGACTGTTTGTCCAACGCTGCCTGAGACTGCTTCCTGTGCTTTGTTTGACTGCCGGGATTTTTGGTGCCCTTGATCAGTTTTACAATTAAAGCTTGCCATTTGTGTTGTGTTTGGTTCATTTTCTTGCATCCCTCTTTACACTACCTGCCAAGCAGCTGTGGGAATGACTGTGAAGAACTGGCACTGTGTTAAAGGCTCAGGGAGGTCATACAAAATACTGAAGTGATTGATTTTGCTTTGTTACAGGGTTTCTGTGGAGTCTTAAAAAGTCTTAAAATGTCTAAAATCCAATAATTTCAATTTAAGGCCTTAAAATGTCACAAATTCACCTAAAATTTTTTAGGTTAGGTTTTTTTTTTTTTTTATATAAAACAAATGCATATACTTCAGTGTCGCTTTTAAATGTTTGGATTTTTAAGGATGCTATAACATAGATACAAACTGGAACTAAAGTACCTGCGTAGCTGGTGACAGAAAGTGATGTGTCAATCAAATTGCCGTAATTGCTCAGTCATTAGCGTTAGCGACGTGATTCCAGCTGATTCTTAAAGCCGACAAGCGGAGTTTCCATAAAATACCGTAATGTCAGTAATACATACGAAATGCTCCATTTGTTGGCTTTCAGAATCAGCTGGAATTACGTCGCTGGGGCAAATGGGGGAGGAATTATGGTAAATTGATTTATGCTATTCACCCTGTGTCTCTGGCAATATGGTCGGTTTTTAAAGGTTTTAAGAAAAGCCCACAACAAAGCCGAATGACATGTATAAGATGGGCAAGTGCAAGTTCAATTGTTTGTGGCTCCAGAACGAACACTTTAACCCATGGTTGAAGCTGGTGGATGTAAACATATATGAAGCACACTGCACCTTCTTCAAGAAAACTTTGAAACTTGGAACAATGAGTATTAAGGCGTTGGAGTCCCATGGGTTAGTTAGTTGCAGGTAATTCTGTAAATCCAATTTTCCTTCATGTCTGTTGTACTTTTTTTGCCAGTATGGATGAGAAATGGGTCTTAAATTATATTCACTATGGTCTTAAAAAAGTCTTAACTTCGACTTGTTCAAACCTGCAGAAACCCTGTGTTAAGACTCTGTTTGAGGAAGTGAGAAAGAGTCTAAGTTAGCTTATCTATTCATGGCATTATTTTTTGGTACATGTTCACCTTGCTTTTCATCATCTAACACCTGTGCACATATGCCCTATGCCCTGGTCTTGGGTGGATTTTGCCATCACAGGGACATTATCCAGATAAAATAGACATCAAAACACTTTTTTTTGTCACTGCAATTCCTGCTCAGCGCTAATTCCTCGATTGCCAACACACACCTTTGTTTCTGCTCTGCCTTCCTTGACAACATGCCACTTCAACACAAATTAAACTCAACTATTCGTATCAAATGGACAGCATGAATCACGCACCATTGTCCATAATTAGGGAAAGTCCAGCCTCAGCATTTTCTGTGTGAATAGAGTGTGTAGTGTGTGTTCATGCAGTGTCTTTCAAGGTGTCTGAATCTTGATGGTAGCCCATTAATCCGAGTTAATTGAATCAATGCCGTTTTTTCCCCTCTTTGTCTCAAGGGTGTAGGATGGTAATAGTTCAGATGTAAACCCTTGGGTGGCGTGTTCATTTTATGCTGTGGGATTTGAAGATGTACTAAAGAGTCCAATGTGTATAGACCCAAAGATACCTAAAGCCAGTAGTTCCTCTGACAAATAGAAGCTTGTTTTTATTGTATTTAAATGATAATAGCCTATATCAAACTGCAAAGCACAAGTTCAGATGTAGTATATGATTACCACAAGGGTCTCATTCTACAACATGTGCGTGTGGATGCTGACTGTGATGGACACAAATGGAGACATGCTGTGTTTATATTAGGTTGTCCGTGCCAGATGTGGCCTCATGATACGTTCACTTGTAGCAGCAATGTTTCATGGTTGACTTGTCACATGCAGTGATGAGAGAATAAGCAAAGATGGCTGTTGTTTGTCAGCACCATAATCCATCCTTCTTGAAGGATTGATATTGATTTCAATATGCTGAATCAAATATTATATTATTATTGATATTTTTTACACTCAGTTTGTATTTTTCAGTGTTGCATTAGCAAAACAAACAGAAGATGGACAAACAAACAAGAAACTAGGAAAATATTTGAACCCATCAGAGTAAGAAAAACAGCTCTTGCCTTTTTAGCGCTTGCTTAAATAAAAGGTGGGACGATGTGGCAGTGATCCATTGCTCAGCTCTTTAGCATAACAAGGCTAAACAGAGAAAGACTTGTGAAAGATATTGGCACACGCCTAACAAACTTGAGTTTCTGGTGGTGTAGCGTTCCCCAAACTGTGACTGATTTCCACTGCGTTTTCTAATTTGCCAGCTAATATAAGGAACTTTGGAGACACTTTTTTTTTTTTTACCACTTCACACACTTGCTGTGACAGAGTTCATCAGCATAACCTCGAGGCTGAGGAAACTCTCTGCCCAACAAACTAAGGGCCAAGCTTATTTCACTAATGAAAACATTGTATTCCTCCTCCAGCTGTAATTCAAGAGAGAGCTAATGCTTCTCCTTGAAGAAAAATCAACTATTGGCCATATTACAACATTCACCTGTTGAGAATAGGCCACGTCACAGCAGAACATATTACGAAAGCCTTCTTTAATGAAGCAGAAAGATACCTTAGGCCTCGATTACTGCTGTTGATGATGAGTATGCTCCTCAATTCCTTCTTGTGTTTGCACTGTGACACATCCTGCTGATGTGAAATTGCATGCCAGGTCTGCTGTGTTAGAGTGAATGTAATGTGTAGCCTGATGCCACTGATGTCATGTTTAATATCACATGGTGTTTGTCTCCTGCTACACTCTGGTACTCCTCTGACACTCTTATGTTGAGCTCTCCCTGGCTTGAAGTTTTCTTTAAGAAGTTGATCTAATTGATTTCTGCCTGAACTTTTATATTCTTGTAAGTTGGTGTTGTGACTGTTTTTAAGAGCAAGAGAAGGGTGTCATTTTGATCACTTAATCGCATTAGGAAATACATTTTTAAACTTGTTTTGAACTAGCAGTGCAGAGACAGACGGTTACATATTGATGTTTAAAAAAATGTCTATCACACTGTAGGATAAAGACAAGCAGACTAAGTAAAGTGGAGTTAAAAAAGGGGCCAGTCATTCTCATGTCAGGCACTAACACACGCCACATGTTGCTGCTGATGCCTTATAAGTGGCTGCTTTAACTGTACCATAATAGTTGGAGGCCTGGAGGATTAAACAGTGTTAGCTTCTGTCCCAGAGGTGATTGGCCTTTGAAACCTGACAGGATCCTCAGACTGAAACAGAGAAATGTCTGTGTCCCTGTTAATGCTCTGGAGTTCAGCCTAACAGAAGAAAACTCAGAGGACATGAGGACAGAATCTGTCCAAAAAACAAATTAGTGTGTCCATAATTGATGGCAAGCACGATGAAAACACATACAGTACAGGCCAAAAGTTTGGACACACCTTCTCATTCAATGTGTTTTCTTTATTTTAATGACTATTTACATTGTAGATTCTCACTGAAGGCATCAAAACTATGAATGAACACATGTGGAGTTATGTACTAAAAACTAAAAAAGATGAAATAACTGAAAACACATTTTATATTCTAGTTTCTTCAAAATAGCCACTGTTTGGTCTGTTTACTGTTTTGCACACTCTTGTTATTCTCTCCATGAGCTTCAAGAGGTGGTCACCTGAAATGGTTTCCACTTCACAGCTGTGACTTATCAGGGTTAATTAGTGGAATTTCTTGCTTTATCAAAGGGGTTGATAAAGTGACGACTGTTGCAGCGGCCCACCCACCGTAACGGGGGAACGTAATCTCGTTTGTTGTTCTGCGGAATATTCAAATGACAATAAAGTATCTTATATCTTGTATCAGTTGTGTTGTGCAGAAGTCAGGTTAAGCCCTATTTGACAACTGTTAAAATTCATATAATGGCAAGAACCACTATGCTAACTAAAGAAAAATGAATGGCCATCATTACGTTACTTTACAGTGTAAATAGTCATGAAAAAAAAGACAACGATTGTTTGCGATTGTTTTTGATTGTTTGCAATTGTTTTTTTGGTGTTACACGCATAT
>OOFC01048059.1:19490-35207 GCA_900323345.1 Pseudochromis fuscus
CAATGTTTTTTCTTTATTTTAATGACTATTTACATTGTAGATTCTCACTGAAGGCATCAAAACTATGAATGAACACATGTGGAGTTATGTACTGAACTAAAAAAGGTGAAATAACTGAAAACATGTTTTATATTCTAGTTTCTTCAAAATAGCCACCGTTTGGTCTGATCACTACTTTGCACAATCTTTCCATTCTCTGGATGAGCTTCAAGAGGTCGTCACCTGAAATGGTTTCCACTTCACAGCTGTGACTTATCAGGGGTAATTACTGGAATTTCTTGCTTTGTCAATGGGGTTTTGGGACCATCAGTTGTGTTGTGCAGAAGTCAGGTTAAGCCCTATTGGACAACTGTTAAAATACATATTATGGCAAGAACCAATCAGCTAACTAAAGAAAAACAAGTGGCCATCATTACTTTACTTTAGTCCACAATGTAAATAGTCATGAAAATAAAGACAACGCATTGAATGAGAAGGTGTGTCCAAACTTTTGGCCTGTACTGTATGTACCATAGCATCTGTACCTCTCATTAAACCACAGACTGTATGTAGAGGTGGACGAAGCAACCAGGGCTTAAAAATGAGGCAGATGAGGCAGTGGGAAAAAGTGTAATACCACCCTTGGCCACTAGATGCTGGCTCCAATTGACTTCTATTCAAAAATCTTCTATTCATTTTCAATCATGAAATACTCAGTCAATATATTTTCCCCACAAGTCATTCTGATGTCATTAGTTAAAGTACACGCTTCCTGTCCGTGATCTGGTAGTCCATGTGAAAATCATTTCATCAATAAACAGGTATTGGGCTTCAAATAGAGATTTAGGGGCATGGTTAGTATGGTTGACAGCTCTGGTCCCCAATGAGACCAGACCTGAACTCGGATCTCTTACATATTAGGCAGCATCCTCAAGTTCAAAGGTCAGACCCACATCTTCACTCCTCCCTTCATATGTGAGTCCACAAACCAACAGGTGACATCACGTTAGCTTTGTCCGTTCTGCAAACAGTATTAAACTCACCTATTGCGTGATCTGATTTACGAGGGAACAAACACGTTAGCTATACTGGTGATCTGTAATACTGTACGCCTTCAGGGCATTGCTTAGGACTCTCAGCTCTCCCCACATCCAGTAGGAGGCTCAGCAGTGTTAATTAGTGCATATGTCATCTGGGCAGCGACAGCCAGAGGTCTTGGGAGATGGAAACAGGGCTGTGTGAGAGTCATTACACTCCATCATCTCAGCACTCCTCTCTTCTTCTTTCACTTCACTTCACCACTACGCTTCACTCTTCTTTCTCTTCTCTGTCGATGCATCACTTCATGCTAAAAGGCAACAACAATGCCCTGTCTTTTTCTATTGAGACAGGAGGCCATCTGTGCCTTTAGAGATACTGTAGTCATGTCCTGCTCCATGCATCATCCCTGCTTGCACAATCACAAACAAACACACACAATACATCTTAATTAGTAAGGCACTTTTGGGGCTGTGATTTGAATTCGGATGTGAAATGACGTCATGTGTGTTTGTTTACGCTTTGTCGACCTGTTTGCACTTACTTGAACTTGACTGGCACTTGCTTGGTATTTTTTTTCTCTCACACAAATAAAGCCACCTAACCCATAGCCTTAATCAAAATGATGTCAATACATGTCAGCTCATTTGTGTGGCAATACAGAAATACAGCATAATACATATTTTATTCATTGATATTCATCTAAAACTTGTTAAGAGAGAGAAGTTATATCTAACAATTGATGATTTTGTTGGTGTTGGTTTTGTTTTTTTGCATCTGTAACTTAGCGTAGTTAATAACTTCTCACCTTTAGATACTTACCTGCAATGCTCAGTGGGCAGGTGGGCACAGAGTTGCTTATATTGTAGGTTTGATTTCACATCCTACACCATATTCTTTACAACAGTGGCCAGGGCCTGTATGTACTTCAACTGCAGAAGGTACCAGGCCTTTATTTAAAGCAGGCTTGTATTAACCAAATACTCAATGGTCCATGTTAACTTGGAATGGCCTTCATTGCGTTTAATTAGTCACATTTTAGTACAAAGCTTCTTTTTGAGGCTTTGCACGGGATCAAGAGTAGATCAGAATGATCTAGTGACTGTATTACACTGTTATTACAAACTGAACACTCCCTGCCCTTTCAAATTAAAAACCCTCTTGTGTTTCAGTGACCAATTTTTTTCCCCAAGGCTTTTATTGTGAAACATTCATAGGAACGCCATATGCTTAATTTGTTCATCCCTGTATTTGAGGTGAGCCTTTATTTGGCCACTATTAGGGACCCAGCTTTTATATTATAATATCAATTAAATTGCAGTGTTTTTACAGAATAAATTAATTTGATACTTACATCCATAAAGATAGAGTATTACTTTTTAAACCCAGTTAGGTCTGACCTCCAAATACTCAGTGATCCATGTTTAGCTTGAGGCCGTCTCATACAGTGATTAAATGAAGTCATGCTGCCTGTTCTGTGTTCCTTCACGCTTCTTGTGTTCATCATCCCACCATGCTCCACAAGTGTGACCTACAGTTTGTGTCTCATCACTTTCTTCATGGCCATATTCCCCTGTCCAATCATCCCTCACTTAATGTCTCTAATTTAGCCAGACAAAAGATCAAGGCTCGGCCTTTGATGAAAGAGTGTGAAGACAAGAGGGGGACTGGGAGAAAAAGAATGTTATACTCCAGGGTGTCTGATCTAAACCGGAGTGTGAATGAGTTTGACATGGAGGCAAACTGATAAACACACACGGCCACACCGTCTGCACGCGTCAACAAATGGGAACACAACTGACACGTTCACTTTGGCAGAAAATTGTGATTCAGCATCTCTTAAAATTGCAGTTTTAAGTGTCGTGACCAGCCACGTCTCTGCGGTGTAGCAAAGCACCTCACGTAGCGCCCGCTCTGCTGAAACATATGTCTGCTGCTGTGTTATATTCCTCTGCTCCAATATATTCTCATCGTCTTCTGCTCTAATATCCCCAAGACCAGGGCTTTACAGTAGGAGAGCGTAGTTACACATGACTGAACACGGCACGCTAGAGTGGATGATCACTCACTGACCGCTACATTTACCCAGTTTGACGCATGTGCAGGTGTATCTACTCACATGCACTTAATGGGTTTTGAGGCATTAAGCCTCTACCATTGAATTTATCACCAAGCAGTGTTATGTAATAGAGCAACAGCCTGCAACTCTGACCTCAGGCCTACATATGACATGAGTAAGGATGGTGTAAACTGTGTTGTTTTTTTTTTGGCCCAAATCTGATTTAAAAAAAAATTCAAACCAGATGTTTCTCATAACAAGATTAAGATTGATTTGTTAGTACACTGCTATATTTTTTAATTTAGGTAATTTACTGCAAGCGAGCTTCTTGCATTGTTTTTCGATGTGTTTTCAGTGTTTGCTGTTGTCACGTGACGACCCATTGCAGTAAGCTGAAAAAAATCCAAGGACCATTTCCTCAGGCTGAAGAAGCAAATAACTGTGCATCTCAACAGCAGCTGCTGCTCAGCCATTCCTTGTTGTTTTAGGTCATGTTTCATGCAAAAATGGTGAAAAAAATCACAGCTTCTATTTTCAGAAATTGCAGGATTTGCTGCTTCTCTTTGTCATATATGATAAAAACCTGAATATTTATGGTTTGGTGCTGTATACTGAACTAGACAATGCTACATCCTACTTACAATATACAATACTGTAATTACTGGACATTATAATAGTCTTTGCTTGTGTGCTTGTTGTTGTTGGTTGATCTCATGCATGTAGCACAACTTTAAACCTTTTCACATCATGACCCAACAGTTTCTCAGGTCCACCTGTTCCTCTTCTTCCAAAGACTGGCAGTTTGGGATTAGAGCTGCATGACTTGTAGCAGCATAGCATTTCATTTATCGTGACTGAAATGCAATGTAATACTACATTATCTGGTATCAACAGTTAGCGACAACTGGCAACATTCAAAAAGGGATGGTTAAAGTGAATCTTTGGTGACTCATTCACTCTACCATTTACCATAACTCAGTAATATCTGGGCAGTGAGACTCATCTTTGTCCTAAAATAGAAATTGAAAACATACATGGCAGTGAAGCTCAGTGCGATTGTGATTGTGATATTGTTATCCCTCCCATAACTCCATTAGAGATGGCATCACCTTTCATATCTTTCTCTTCACTAATTAGATCTATGTTATAACTCTTTTAACACCAATCCCCCAAAGAAATTTTAATATATTATATTTTTTTGCCATCGAATGCTTTTCAAAAGTTGCTCTTTGATTGGCTATAGCAGGCGCCATACACACACACACATACTCAATAATCACACACTATGCTTGTAGGTGGTGTTAGGCCTTTTTCACGCTCCTGTTTTGCTGTTTATTTTTTTCTTTAATTTACTATTTGTTTTCCTCCCTTCTCTGGCGTTGAATCTCTTTCTTTTTGCCTTTCTGCTTTGAGTGTTATATCCACGCTGCCAATGCTGAGCTGCATTGCAGTTCAAAGACACAACACAAAGGCAAAGGGAGATTCAGCACAGCCTCCTCCTGGACCTCTGGGACACTTTGAGGGAAGACCCTTGTTTTCAGTGGCACAGAGGAAAAGCAGCAAAACCATGAGAGACCTGGCGATTCATTATACAGTTGTGTGTGTGTGTGTGTGGGGACCTAAATCTGTTTATACAGTCGCTTGATGGGGATTTGGCTTTCCTCATGGGGACACAAAACCCCAAACGTTAACATAAATTAGAAAATGTTCAGGTGAGGACATGTTTTAAAGATAGAGTACAATCTGTAGCACTTATGGCTCAGGTTTGAGTAAGTCTCCAGAATATGAATGCAAATCAATGTAAAGTCCCCAGAAGTCATGGAAACACGAGTGCAAATGACAGGAGCATAAAAATTTTTAATAAAAAAACACATCAGTTACGTTCAGCAGCTCAGTGAGCACAAATTGTCTTTGTATTAACATCCTCCACAGTAACAGTCGACGTTAAAGCTTGAAAATTATAATTTCACTTTGATTGTTTTACAAACCAATTTCTGAGGCCAAATGCAGAGTTTTCTCAGCTCCAGACACTTTTCTGTTGGAGATTGGAGATCATTTGTGAATCACTGTCAGTTTGCAGCCAAGAGAGACTATGTATCCTCATATGTGTTACATAAATGCTCCAATTGTTCGGTACTTCATATCCTGGAATCTTTTAATTTAGCAAGTATTGTGATATATCTGTATTACAAAGTCATCTTTTTCACTGCACCCAAGTGTTTCCTTATCATTATTTGTCCTAAAGAGTGCAAGTGGGTGGTTATTTGTTTTGGCTCAAATGTTCTGGACATTAGAAACCCTTTGTATTAATGTCAATGATATTAGTAGTTAAAGGACAAGGTTAAACAATGCCTAATTTCCAGATTTTATGTGAACAGCATGGTCCAATCAAATCAGATAAAAAGATGGACGACAGACTAGAACCAGGATCCTCATTACTTGTGTAGACTTTCCTGTACTGGCTTGAACCTGAGGTAGAAAGATGTGGCTGTCTTCAGGAGTAGACATTAGATTGTGCTTGCAAACCAAACACTCTTGTTGATAAGAGTATTTCTGCTTGACAATTCCTTTAATTGTGATTGCAGGAGTGACAGATGAAGGGGTTTGGCCCTTTCATCTCCTACAAATCAGGGAGCTTTGAAAAATACAGAAAATCCGAGCTTTGTACTACTGTATTTTTTTCAGCAGTTGCAGAGGTTATGGATCCTACTACTGTATATTAAATATTAAACATCTAATAAATAATTGCATACATGCATTGACTTCCAGTTCTTTGCTGAGCATTATTAGAACATGGAGTTTGGTAGTGGAGAATGGGAACGTATAAAACACAACGAGGGGCAATCACACATTAATCACATTTGTGTGTTGAAAATGAAAGTCTTATCATTTGATTTGCAGTATATGAATCATTAGCACAAATACAGTGTTAGTTTATGCAGTGGTTATATTTAATTTCTGTTGTGTTCCCAGTTTATGCCACTGTTTCCTCGCAACAAGAAGGTTTGGGGTTCAAGTCTCTGCTGGAGTTTGCATGATGATCCTGTGTCTGTGTGGCTTTCCTCCGGTTTCCTCCCACAGTCCAAACACATGCTTGTTAGCTTCAGTGATTACTCTAAATTGACTGTAGGTGTGAGCGTGGGTGGTTGTTTGTCTCTATGTGTTGGCCCTGCTATGGACTGATGACCTGTCCAGGGCATAACCCAGCGAGGGTTGGCTCCAGCTCTCCTGCGACCTGATTGGATAATGAGAAGATGGATAGCTATTCTATGAAAATCCAGCAGAAATGTTGAATCAGTTTAATACAGTTGTGCAATTTGACAACCTTATCTTGAGTTTAAAATTAGAGATAAGATGGCCATAAATATGCTAATTACAGTCATTGGTTTTTAATATTTAACACCAAGGCCGCCCTTCTATGAAACAGTAATCAGGGTTATGCACTTTAATAAAGTTTCTACTGCTGATACTTTATTGATTTCAGTGTCAGCACTGTGCATGAGGGTAGGAGCTGAAGAGATGGCCAGAATGAAGATTGGAGGACGGCTTAAAAATTAAGATCAACTTCTCTCTTGCACAACAGAGCAACTGCAAGTGCAGCTTATAAGACACATGGGAAGTTATTGGCCGCTCAGGTTTCAAATCTCTTTTGGTCTTGCATGATTCTGTCTTGCATCCATTTTCAAAACCATAAATAAGCAACAAATAAAGTAAATAACAAAATGCCATAACAAGTTTTAGCCACCAGCTCCCTTTCTTTGTTTGAAAAACATATTAGATGCCCGGTGAGAAAAAGTGACTAACTGTGTGTGTATGTGGCTGTGTTTTATTACAAGCTGTGTGACAAGTCCATTCGACTCATGTCAGCCTGACACACAAGGCTGCTGTGGCCTGAAAATAATCTGTTCCTGCATGTTGTTTTTACCCTCAGCAAAAAAAAAAAAGAAGTATGCACACATGATTACATTCAGTCCCATTGTACCCGACCATACCATGTGTTTTGACTGACTGCTTCTTTCTCTGCTACTGTACTTAGAAAACCTAATGGCAGCTAATACTCTGGACAATTTTTGTTCAAGTATGTTTTAAAGCGAAATGGAAATCTTTGCAGCAAACATGCCTCCAGGACAAAAGTCAGAGCCGAGCAGCTAATGTTTATGCCATAATGGATTTTTTTTCTTTCTTTTTTTTCAGTTTTGTTAGAAAACTTGTTTTCTTCTCATTCCTATGTTGAGTGTTCTGTCTTTTCTAGAAATGCTGAAGCCTCTGTTCAGCAGCCTAACACTGCTCTGGCTCTGACAAACCTTTTAGCTCCTAATCAGTTTTAAAAGGAAAATGATGGTCACTCTAAAAACATTTTTATCTCTACTTAGGTTAGTGGCTCCTTGTCATTTTTTGTACACCAGTATGTCTTAGCTTCCATCTTGTATGATTACTGCTGTAGTTGTTATCTCAGATTGTGCAAACACTGAGCTGGTTTTATAAGTATTACCATGTCCTATTTTGTTTTTTTTTAAAGGGATAGACCTCTAGTTATTGACCAGTGGCTATCACAATGAGAAGTTATCTCTGCTTACACATTATAACTGGATACTGGGTGACACAGACAGAATATAAAAATCATTAAGGTGTGGATAATAATCAGAAGTTCAGTTCATCTCTCATTGACATTTGAGAGTGTTTCTCCGTGAAGTTACAGGTCTGTGTTCATCTGTTGCTGTTTGTGGATGACAGTATCTCCCCGTATCAACAAGTCTGTCCCAAGTGGCTTTCTTAATCCTAAGCCTTCAGTCTCTCCAACTGTCCATCGTCTCTCAGTGTAATGAAAAACACAACCTATCTCAAAGTAAAGATGCAGCTAAATTTAATGTCAGTTTTGCTATATTGCCAGACAAATATCTTGTGTTTTCAAGTTGACAGCGACGGTGCATTGGTACAAGATTGGACTTTGCTGTTTCTGTGAATGTAGTTCCTATCTAAGAAGTGGGAATTAATTACAGCCATTGGTTAACACATTATTGTAAGACACAGATGAAATTGCTGTCAAAGCAGTCGGCTTTTATAGTAAAACAGCATGGGCACCACTAGTAAATGTGTCTGACTGTTTGAAAAGTATGAAGAAGCACAAAGACACTGACGCCTTAATGTTGGACTCTTCCAGTTGAAAGCTGTAGCTTGATCAAACTCCATCAATCAAATAGATTGAGGAAAAAAGATGAGACCTGAAGACTAATATTACATACCTCCTTAGTGCTACTGGCCTTTTTTCCTATTCTAAAGACTGGCTTTGCTAGAGGCAGTGAGGAAGTTGTCGAATTCATATAGCGTATTTTGTTGAATTTGAAACGGATCAAGTCAGATAAAGCCCTCTGTAGAGTGAACGGACAGCTCCTTGGAAGTCTGGAGGGAGATAAATTTTCCTAATGGCTGAATTTGATGGCCTCATACCACCAGACTGCAACTCACAAGCTCAGAGATCTCAGTGCGGAAACAACTAGTCAAGACTGGCCCCATCAGATACACAGCCACCTGTCAATAAATGTTGAGATGATAACATGACATGACATCCACTCACTGCCTTTTTTTTTTTTTTTTTTATCAGTGGGATTGATCAGATCAAGGGTAATAGAAGCTTTTTTTCTGTAGTTCCTGAATTGCTTTAGGCTGAATTGACTTTATGATATTATGAATACCATGCAAGACATTAAATCCTCATCTAGTTCTTTTGACATTATCCCTATAAGACTGTCAGGCGAGGTAATAGGGGCACAGTGAATCTGAATGCTAATGAGCAATACATGCATATAATGTTTGACACAACTGAGAACATACATGGCAACAGGTTAACCCTTTAACACCTGAGCCTTCAAATTCCCACCTGGACTTTTTATGCTTATTTTCAAATTCAAAGTTAACACACAAAATCAAACATTCAGGGGCAGTTGCAGATTTTGTTGTCTAAAACTCTAAAATCAAAATCCATTTTTGTGTTTTTCTGCTATTCTTATTTCATGGTTACTATTATTACACTCTACAACCCCTAGTATATGTAAATCAGCTGTTTTTTGGCATCTCGGAGAGGCACGAGTGAAATTACCGTAATGACAACTGTAAAGTGCAACATCTCAGCCCCCGGAACCGTTGGATTGCGCAAACCGTGACACAATTACAGTAATCCAAAGACGCATGTGCAGACCTGTCGTGGCACGCTGGGAATTAAAGGGTTAAGGAAGTGGACCACAATGTTACGATCAATTTTAACCTTTCTTTTACCCAAAAAGGAGGCAATACTTTGGTAGAAGTTTAAGCTTGGAGCATGTTTCCAGTATGAATATTTCAGAAATCTGTATCCCACCTCTCCTTGTAATTCTGTGAGTGTTACACACTTTTATGCCTAATGCTAGTGTGTTTTTTTTGAGCAGGCTAAGATTTTTATATGCATCCACTGAGTATCTGAATATTAGTTGTGTTGTGTTGTTGTGTTGCTGTGAGAAGGTGTGATTCGTCAACACTAGTGTCAGAAACATGGCGGTGCTGAATTGGACAGAGTTGAGGTTCCCAGTCGATATTGCAGGCAGCAGTGATTGATTTATTACTTGTGGGTTTTGCTCTCTCCCTCCCTCTCTCTCTGTGCTCTCTCTTTCTGCCATCTGTAGCTTAGGCTCCACAATGTGGTAACTGAAGGGAAGTGCTCTGCCCAGCCACAATAATCAAAGCCCTTTACACTCAAGAGACACCGGCAGTGTAACACAGCGAAGTCATTTAGGTGTTAAATTTAGCATGACAAACCCAGAAAGGGCGGTTCAGTTAACCAAGCTTCACATCACATATCTCCACATTAGTTATTTATAAAACCAGAGAGCCCACTGAGGTCTCACCTTAGAGATGGATGTTAGTCTATATATTACATATTCTATGCAGTTGTTTACTGGAGCATTTTATTTTTTTACATTTTCTTCCACAGGCTTTCATACCTTTGAAATCCAGCATTTATGACTGGATGGCTGCTTGTGTTATAGCTGTAGCAGTTATATATTGTCTGAATAATACAAATGAACATGTAGACACAAATTAATGTTCCTGAAAAACAGGGGTCAGCTGAGAAAGTGCTTTCTGTCAGAGCTGTAGCTTATATTAGAGTTTTGTTTACTTTAGTAGGGTAACTTAAGATGACCTTTTGTGAAAGTAATGGATATTGGTGAAATGCTACCATATTAATAGGACTTGTTTATTATAATAAATAGTCTACCTTCTACCCTGGTTGTGTTATTGGAAGTTCAACACATGGCTCTGTAATGGTTCTCTATTTAATATTTTAATACTTTTTCCCCAACTAAATGTTATAATTATGAAATATCACTCCTGAGTTTCTTAGTTTTACTTAAATAAAGTGGAATACAGGATGTGTAGAGAAACAACACACACTTAACCTTTTTCCTTCTTTTTCTCTTGTCTATGCAGAAATGTATGAAATTCAATGTGGATGCTCCTATCTGGCTGTCCAAGCAGCGAATCCTGTGTACTCTCAACCAGAGCCTGAAGGATGTACTCAACTATGGCCTATTCCAGCCGGCTTACAATGGCAAGGCTGGCAAGTTTCTGGATGAGGAGAGACAGCTAAGGGAATACCCCTTCCCATCCATTGCTCCTGTACCTTATCTGGAGGTAGGTGTTGATCATGTGTATGTATGAGGCTTTAAGGAGATACAGCAAGAGGTGGAAAAAGAAAGAGGTGGTGGTACACACTGTCACACCATTCACAATCTCTCATTCTGTAAATATTGATTATTGGCTTGAGGGGGAAATCAGTTCACCTTTATAACGGCTATGTTTTTATTCTTACAATACTCTTACTTTAATTTTTGCTCCTGACAATGTAATGTGTGCACACAGTGGAAGAATTGCCCTAATAAAACAACATATATTTGGCGTTATTTTAGATTTATCGTCTTAATTATCAACTTTGGAAGATATAAAGTATTTCATGCATACTTATAGCATGGCATCAGCGTTCTGTAATGCACCCCTTTATAAAACTTCCAGCAACCTGTGCTCAGGTGAAGAAAATCCTCATATTGGGATTTAGTTAAAAAGCGGGTTTTCTCTCATTTGCAACTTCAGCATATATGAATGTAGTAATCCTAAGCTTAGCATCTGTGGCTTTTGGGCAGCTAGGGGATTCAAAGTTGGTAAACCAGCCTTGGAGAAAGACATAAAACATATAAAGAAGAAAATATATAGGCATGACCTTTAAATCAAGTACTACACAACAGTGGTGAGAGTATATGTAGCCCCCCAGTATTCTACGTGACTGTTTCAAAGTGACCTTTAAAGGGTTATACTGCTGGAGGTTTTTCTCTTCATATACTGTAAACTAAGTACATGGTTCCTCTTGTCCTTTGTCAGTCTTCGATGTTATTAGAGAATATCTGTTGTTGTTTCTGTATGTGTGTGTGTGTGTGTGTGTATGCTTCCCGGCTTCTCACTACGTCTGGGTGTGGGTGTAGGCATCATTTTGTACGCAACGTATGTTTTTTCTGTCATGATGTGTCAGTCAAACCCAGCAGCAATAATGCTGCGCTCAGTGACAGTGTGTTGTCTGCAGCAGCTGTCATCTCTCAGAGATAATTGTAGTGCTTGTCCATCATGGTTTTTGATCTGAGGGAATCGCAGGCGCATAAAGACGTGTCGCTTTGCAGACAGTGGTGTAAAGATATCGGCCGGATTTTTTTCTGAATGACCGTCTCTGCTTTCAGTAGATTTGTGATGTGTCAAGAGATGGAGAGTATAATAAAGATTTACTAAAGAGTAAAACCTTGGCTGCAGTGTAAAAGTGTTTTGGAGCATTTCAGTTTAAAAGAGGCCACGTTACTTTGCTGGATTACCTGCCACTAAAACAGCAGTTAAACTATTCTGTAACTTTAGATATTTTACTTGCTTCATACTTTATCCGTCCCATCTTTGAGTCTGTGGTTGTACTTGCAAAAGCTTATAGTCGAGCTGAACGTGTGCGGACTGTGTTTCAGCTGGTGTATTTGTGTGTGTGTACAAGTGTCTGCTACTACTCTGTCGGAGCACTGTGTGTGTCATTGATTGACCTGCAGTTATTCCCTCAGGCCTGTGGTGTGTGGAGATGATTGACAGGTTTGGATTAGGAGCTCAAAATCCTCTGCTCTGTCGTGGATTTACCCTGTTGAACACCACACATCGGTGGAGAAGCAGACATGCACACACTGACACACACGCACACATTAATGCTTGCATGCAGGTGTAACCACACACACACACACACACACACATGCACACAAACACACATATACTGGAAGACCTGAAATACACTGTGAGTCCCGGGCAATAAAAGTTACAGAAGTTTGAAAGCTATTACAGGCTGTCAGTGTTCAGAGCAACTCGTCTACTAAACAAGCAGTTTGCAACAGAACTAATGAGTAATGTGGCTTTTGACAAGTTGGGAAATAGCATCAGACAGCAGCTTCATAGCGATGACAGCACAAGTAGCACAAGTGTTTTTTTTGTCCTGTGTGTAATCATCATTATAAAACTGCAAAAATCTTTAACGACTACGCTGCAATATCATGTTTGAGGGATAATATACAAATATCCTAAAATATACTGTGACAGAACTGGCTCAGTCAACTAATGTAAATAGTAGGGCTGTCAAAATTAATGCATTAACACAGATTAATCCATCATCATGATTAATCTGATGAATAATTTTAACGTAATTAATCATCTGCAGCACAGGATGACTCTGAACTTCTCTGGCAACGCATTTCAGTCAGTTTGTCCAAGTGGAGTTGCCGTCACACATGCACAAATAGGCAGTTAATCCTGTGGTGACAGGAAGCAGAACCAACCAATAAAAATGGAAGATGCTAAACAGCACGTGTTGCTCTCAATTGGAAATATTAGTACAAAAAAATCAAGACAGAATAATTGACTGACACTCTGCAGGAAGAAGTTTTCTTTTCACCGAAGCACTTTCAGCTTAAAATACCACATTAATGTGAAGCATACATTAGTACGTACAGCTAGCACTTCAGCTAATGCATCACCCAGCTTGCAATAAACCACCCTCATGCAAAATGAAACGCGATTAATATAGATTAAAAAGCAATGATATTTAATCGTGTTTAATTGAAATTAATCCACAGCAACCCTGTGATTAATCTGATTAAAAACTTTAATCATCCGACAGCACTAGTAAATAGTATACATATTAGTTACTGCCAGACACTCACTCACTCACATGTGGTTTATAAACCTTGACACTGCAGATTTATTATTATTGTTAGAGTTCAAACTCCACAAATACAATATCGTGTGGTGCAAATTTGGTTGGATGCACAATACATATGACTACATGAGTACATTTCTTGTTGCCAAAGGATAATTAGTGATCAAACTGCATGTCAAAAGAGGAATGTCAGTTCATTTTACTTTGTATAAAAATGCACCCAGCTCACTGTAGTGGGACACAGGAGTTTAAGGGTTAAAACAATCCTTTCCCACTTTGCACTGCTCACATTACTAAAGGAAGGGACTGATGGTACTATTTTCTTTCCCTCAAATGCAAATCCTGCACGCACCCTCTTTTTCACCACTCCATTACCTTTCATTTTTATCTTACATGCTGTTAGTATTTTAAAAATCCAAGAAATGGTTGACATTAATGTTTTGTGTCAACTTCTGTTCTTCCCTTCTCATGAACATTTTCACTAAAACTGGAGATAGCACTCTGTTTAATAAAAGAATCACTTATTTTTTAATCTGTCACACCTATATGCAATGCTTCTCCTGCACATTTATTGAGTTGAAATTCGAAGCCTTTTTTTGTGTTGTTTTGCAATTTATACTAAAGCTTCAAAGAGCAGTCGAGGGGCTTCCAACCGTGATGAAAAATATGGAAAAGATGACAAGCAGGAGCGCTGGAAAGGGATGACAGGCCTATACAGGGAGATATTTGGTCCCCTAATGACATTGAAAAATAATTAAATGTCTCTGCTTTCTCTCGCTTTCTCCCTCACAGGACAAGTGAATATAAAATTAAATATTTTACGCAGTTATGTCTAAAGAGCTGATGCTGTGCGGCAGATTTATTTGAAATTCAATTAACACACATTATATTTTTATAGTGTAATTTTCTTGTTTAGCAGTCAGGACACAAACAAAAACAAAAAAAAAACTAACCTTCTTGTTCTTTCATTTCAGTTTCGCTATAAGAGACGTGTCTACACTCAGACCTACCTGGATGAAAAGCAGTTGTCTAAGCTCCACACCAAGGTAAGACCAAGCAGCTGTGCACTCTGTTATCTAAAGAGCTCTTTCTTTGTGCAGCCTTGGTCGCTGAGTGAGTGACACATATGAAGTGCACTGCATAAACCTGAGTCCCTCATATCTGGAAGAGCGTGGTGACATGATGTCTCAGGAAGGAGCTGGATTGGCTTGATGATGAAAATATCTCCTTTTTTGGTGTTTTGATGTTGAAGGTGGTGTGGAGAGCTTATTGATCTGCATGTGTAGGTGTTTAGTTGATGTGAGATGTTGGTTGTTTGGACCATATGTGGATATGAAGGGAGGAGTGAGGAGGTGGATCTGACCCTTGAATGCGAGGGCGCTACCCAGTGTGTATAGAGCTGGTTTCTGTAGATATCAGACCTGACCACATCCCTGAATCTTCCTCTTTTTGAAGCCTAATATCTACTTGATGAGGAAATGATTTTCAGATGGTCCACCAGACCACTGATAGGACAGAGTTGACTTTAGCAAATGACATCAGAAAAGCTTGTGGAAAAAAAACAACAAAAACACTTGTGTGTTTCATGATTGAAAATGGTGATTTTTGAATTGAAGTCAATTGAAGCCAGAGGTTTTTGGAGCCGGCATCTAGTGGCCATCAGAAGAATTGCAGTTTTTCATCTCCATAGTAGCCTCATTGTTGCTTCATCCATTTCTCTACAGTCTGTGATGAAAAGCTACACTCAGTACCAGAACTCTGAATGTGAAATACTTCTCATTTTAGTTGATCAGTGATGCGTTTAGGACAAAACAAGTGGCGGCGTAGTACAAAGCTTAGCATCTGTGGCTTCTGGGGAAAGGCGCCTACACAAATGATTATACTTAGGGCTTCACAGCATATTTTGAAAGAAAGAAGTAGATGTAGAGTTTTTGTTGAAATTCATTTAGTTAATCAATATTGAGAATCTGTGAATTTCACTGGTACACCTACTAAATTTCTAGTACTGCGACATCTACTCAAAACTACCGTATTTTCCGGACTATAAGCCGCTACTTTTTTCCGACGCTTTGAACTTAAACACTGGTGTTTCTCATGTATCGGCGGCACGAAGCTCGTTAGCTTTTTACAAGCTAGCAAGCTCCGTGCCGCCGATACATGTAGCGTCGTCACATCAGACCCGGTCAGAGTGGACCACATGAAACTGTTTGAATAAATTCAATAGCGGCTTATAGACAGGTGCGCTCAATAGTCCAGGAAATATGGTAGTTTTTTCACATTAGTCTGCATTTGGGTCCTATTTTTCATTAACAAAATTGTCTGATTTTGAGCACTGCTAATCAGGATTGAGTAATCTTGAATCTTATTTCTGGATCTGGGGGATACA
>OOFC01048059.1:35227-46165 GCA_900323345.1 Pseudochromis fuscus
ATGTTGGCATTTTTCTGATTTCCAAACAATTACCGTACTTTCCGGAGTATAAGTCGCTATACTTTTTTCTGACGTTTTGAACTTAAACACCGGTGTTTCTCATGTATCGGCAACACGAAGCTCGTTAGCTTGTTACAAGCTAGCAAGCTCCGTGCCGCCGATACATGTAGCGTCGTCACATCAGACCCGGTCAGAGTGGACCACATGAAACTGTTTGAATAAATTCAATAGCGACTTATAGACAGGTGTGCTCAATAGTCTGGAAAATACGGTACCAAAGTGTCATTGGAGGTAAAGCAGTGAGTCTGGGAACTGGATTCAGTTTTGCATTGTCTTAGTACTTCCATGTGACTTAAAGTATTTGGTCACTGCTCATTTGTAACAGCAGTCAAGCGTGTGCATCCTGTAATGATAACGTGTTATTGTCTAATTTTTCGGAGACGCTTGAAAAGAGAACCATAGCAAATGCTCTGCTCTGTGTGTTTGTTGGTTTATTAGAGTGTGACTGAAGCCCTCTCTTTTGGCTAAGCAGGCCACTAAGAGCCTTGTATAAGGACGATGTCTGGCAGCATGGAGGATGTCACACAAACATAAACCATGTCTGTTTGTGCTGCTATTGTGTGTCAAAGCAAGCAGGTGAAACTAAAGATTACTGTGGTTTCTTTTATTTCCCTTAAAAGTATTCCTGACATATCTACTACAGTGGAACACATATTATATGCATTACTGCACTGCTCCAACACTGACATTTTGTTATAGGAATACAACACAGTAGATCTTTAGGCTCTTGGAGTACGTGTCTTGTATGTTTCTGTTATTGATGGGGTGTGAACAGACTGCAGATGGCAAGGCAGGTTCAGTAAACTCAGTCTTTACTTGGTGGATTAGTGGACTTACAGACAGCGATAAAGAGACTACAAACTGGCAAACAGAACCAAAGGGCTAAAGCTGGCAGACAGTGTTGAGGGGCAGGCAGGTGGTGAAGATACTGAGAGACAAAATCCGATAAAGTCTGCTGAGCAACAAGCCGGCATGTGAATATTAACTGGGTACTGTGCACACTGCAACTGGAACTCAGTGGGGACACCTGGTGGACAGGTGCAGAACTGCAGGTCTGATATAACAGGAAGTGTTATATCTCTGCATGTGTTCGAATGGGAGCGTTGGTGTGATGCTGCTGTTGGGTTGAAATTGTTTGATCATTTGTGACTTAGTTCTTTTCACTGTTATTTTCAAAAGCAAATTTTAACTGAACTTCATTGAGAAAATGGTATTTTCGTTATTCAGCACATGCTGTTTCACATAATAATCTTATGGAGAAAAAAAAGTGAGATGACAGAGCGAGCCATTATTACTCCTAATGTGTGACCAATGTTCTTAGATATGCTTTTCTTACAGTTAATAGACTAATGCTTGTGAGAACAGTTTAGTGGCTTATTGCTGATTTAGCTGTGTGGTGAGCTTTGTGCGCATCCCATGAGGAAATTTGATTACATTGTTAATCCTCACAATCAGTGCCTATGAACGCCGAGCTGTTCAAGACTCAGAAACTAGAGAACAGTGGTGTTTTGTGTTTTTCTTTGTTGTCACGTTTTGTGTTACTGCAGTATTGCTGCCTACTAACTGCATTAGTAGGGTAGAGGCCACAGTGGTCAACAATCATCTTGAGCTCTGGACAATTTATTTCTATGTCTTGGATTTTGTGACACCCAACTGTCCAGAAACTTCAACAGATGGCAACGTTAAGAGTGTGTGGGACATTTAAAGTGTTATTGAAAAGAGTTCATTTTATTGTTGTTGTTTTGTTTTTTGTCGCTGTATTGTACTTATGTTCATGGACGGTGAGTGTTCTCTGCTGTGTACTTGTATTGAGAGTGTCAGAGAAAAAGAGAAAGAGTGAATGAGTTGGTGATGGAGAAAAGCAGTGATGAGAAGGATGAGTCATGCTCTCGAATGTTTCTCTTGTCTAACCAGTCTGGTGTGAGCTGCTTCCGTCTGCTTCTGTGCTACATCGCTGTGACAAAGTATGAATGAGCGGTCCTCAACGGACGAGCTCATCCAATTGCCCAGCTGCAATTTAGGTGGTAGTTTCATACAATAAATCATCTGTATAGATAGCATTTGTTGTGTGGCGTGTGTGCCTGCCTCAGAGTAGTAGAGGTGCAACTGTGTCTCCCTGCCACTGACACTCTCTCATTGACATGGGCTGTGAAATGTGCTACGTATTTTTTAAGCTGTGAGTAATCCAGCGAGGTTATTAGAGAGAGTTTGTCTGTGTAAGATCTGAAATCGAGACATCTCAACACAGACAACACTTCAGGGATGGTATAAAGTAAGAGCATTGACATTGATTTTCTTTTCTCTTTTTTCTTAATGGCAAATTTGCTTTTGTTGCGTAATGACTTAAGAGGTGAAGAGGGAAATCCTGTTATGGGTGACTCTTGGCAGTGACTCTGCTCACCATTCATCCTGCAGCCTGCTGGCCTGCAAGGCAGAGGTCAAGCATTAGCCTACTTTGCTAGTATGGTGTTCATTGGCCGTAGGCTAAAGTTTAAAATTAGGTCATAGTTGATAGGATTTTCCCATTCATTTTTCCCTCTGCCTGACCGATCCAGACCTCATCACCCTGCAAGTGTCCTGGTTAGCCATGCGTGGTGGCTTCATGGAAAATTTACATAGTATACTCTATGTAAAAAATGCATGCATGTGGGTGTTTTTTGTAGGCACTGTGTGATGGATAGGCCTGGAGAATAGGAGGCTTTCTTACAGTGTGACAAAGGGCTTTCAGTGATAGAAATAGTTCTGTTTTTATCAATAGTCTTTTAATAACTGGCTCACTGGTGGTTAACGATCTAAATCTTTAAGTTCCCAGAACAAACTCCACTCACTACATTACAGTGTCACTCCAGTCCCTCGCAACATCCCTTACCTCTTATTGTCTTATTTATTAGGAGTAATGCTTTCATTGGTTCCATGAATTCATCAGTGCAGATGAGATTTTGTGAAGAACTTGCATCTCATGCACTCATGCCGGCATGTAAGTTCAGATAGTTGGATGGTTGGGTACATGGCTACAGAGATAGGTATGCTGTGTGTATAATTATGAATGAAAGCCCTCGGCGTTGTGGCCGTAGAGAAGACTAGTGAGAGTGGGGGTTTAGAGGAAGCCTGAGGCAAAATGGTATTAGAGAGCATTTAGTAATGCACTATTTCATAATGTGGTCATGGATGCCAGAGAGCACAATGCCAGAGCGAGGGCACTTCTTATTACCTATTATAATAAATGCATTGTGAAATTGCACGCAATATCAAACTGTAAAATGGGATTGCTCTCAGGATAAAAATGATTAGGGTCATCCAGTATGATTCACCAACCAAACTATTATGCCACATTTTTGCTAGTGTGGGAAAATGTAATTCACAGCAAGCTCCACCTTAAAACGTATAGAAGGGTAATGCTATTCCTCCTACACCGAGGCCCTGTTTGTGTGTTAGCACTTTACTCTATTTATGAATGAGAATTCCTGCATTATTTCATCTTGTAATAAAAGCACATGGACAATGCAACTTATTGTGCATGTGATATTGTTAAGAGATGCCAGATCCCACAAAGCATTTGTACAGTACCTAAATCCTCCTATCACTGCATTCTTATTGTAGCCACAGCCAATATGAAATGTGCTTTTTACACATAAACTCATAAACACACACACACACACACACACACACACACACACACACACACACACACACATGGCTACATGGCACAGGATGAGAGGACATTTCCAATGGGGAATCCCTCACACATCAAGCTTCCCTGATGGTTAATCCCCTAAAAGAAGAGAAATGTAGTGCTTTGAAGAAACTAGAGACACATCTGCTTAGAAACAAAAACACTCACATTTTGTTCAAGCACACATGCACAAACAAATTCAGATATAAAATTGGGGATTTTTTTTAAAGATGTTGTCCCTGTTGTAGAGGATTTAGCTGAAGTTGATTGTGTGTTTCTAAATTGAGATATTGTGTTTTTGATGTGTGACAATGCGCACATAATCTAAATTGTAAATTGTGCAGCTGGGGTTATTTACAGAAATATTGCCATATTTTACAGGAACGCACAGATACAAAAACATTACTCAATAGTCATAAAGCCCCCAGTGTCATATCACACTTGGTTGAGCGCGATGCTGTAATAATGGAGATTACATTTCTGTGTTTTCTTTCAGTCTGGATATCCATATCTTCCCTCGATTTTACACTCCACCCACTCTCCCTCAGTGTTTTTCATTTGGTTTTCCCTCCCTCTGTCTTACACTTTCTCTCCTCCCTCTGTTTTCCCTCCCTCTTCTCTGGCTTTCTCTCTCCCCACTCTCCCTCTGTTCTCTTCAGCATCCTGCAAAAAAAAAAATCCCCCCCTTACCATCTCTCCGTCTGTCTGTGCATGCACAGGGGTTAGTGTGTGCGCCCCGGTTCGACTGAGTGTTTGTGTGAGTGACCATGTGAGTCTGCATGTGCCACTTTGACAAGACGAAAGGGAGTAAAGGAGGAGAGAGAACCAGAAGAGAGTAGACGGTGAAGGAGGGGCTGGATATGGCCATGTGGAGGATGTTGTGGCATTCGAACTGTAGCTGACCTACGGGACTGCATGTGTGACGGGGGGAGTGTGTCCATGTGTTTGTGAGATGGGATCGGTTCTGGGCAGAAGACAAGCAGCTGAGAAAAAGGGAAGAAAAACTAAAGAAGCCAGGAAGGCCAGGCTCAATAGTAAGGTACCCCAATTGCTCTCATCATCTCCTTCATTTAATTTTGCCATTAAATCTGGTGTAAGCACATTTTCCTCTGCCTCTATGTTTTTCATATTTTCTGTCTCCAGTTATTCACAGACACTCCCCAACCCATCCCTGTCTACCTGTCTGCGCTCTTGGTCTCTTTCTTTCTCTGTGGCTTTCGTTCTGTTGTTATGCTCTGCTGCATGTTAGCTGTGTGAGGAGCTGGTGCAGTCTTGTCTGAAACCCTGACAGAATGCTAATGTTTTTCTCTGCACTGGTTCAGTTACTCACTGTGGGCTGGATCAGTGTGTGTGTGTATGTGTGCGATGTGTTGATGTAGTGTCTTGCTATGGCCAGTGTTAGTGCTTATATTTTGCTTTCAGATCTCTGAGTAAACAAGGTAAACAGTTTGTTTATGTGTGTGTCTGTAGAGGACAGAACATCTTGTCATTCATCTATGGACATATGATTCATACGTGAGTGTGTATAAAAATGTGTTATGCTGCCACATGGTACTGTATGTTTCTGCCAATGCATCCCTCCCAGGACAACATCTGCCTGGTGGTTGTTACATGATGATCTGCATGTGGCTATCGATGCCCCTTGATTTTAAAGACCTCACCGTGTCTGTGCTTCTGTGCTGTGAGCTGATTGCACAGTAGCTGTCGCACAGTGGGTAAAGTTGTGAAGCTAAGCAACTACTACTCACAGTAGTGTCTGTGAAGCTTCGCTGAGAGTTTGCGGGCTGTCAGTCTCAGCCAGTGAGGGATCAGCAGGTGGCAGCTGTCAACAGGATGCCCTACAGGCAGCTTGACCTGCACATCTGGGCAGTCTGACCTGTTTTAAAAAAAATCTCCCATACAAACGTATCATCTATTTGGTTATTGATTCAGTATGTACAGAATCTAAGGCTAAACATTATTCAAAACTCAGCAGCATGTTTTCTGTTGTTTCCCATATGCTTACAAATGCAGCTAGTGTAAGTAACATCCAACTACACACCGCACTAATGTGTGATTTGTCTTATTTTGTTTTGGCTCTGGCTTGTGGAGTGACAGTCTTAATTAACATTACAGATACCTAATTATGTTCCATACACTGGGATACTACTCCCACCCAAATGTGTTTATGCCATCTGTGCACTGCTGCTTTTCTGTGCAACTTCTTTAAGGAGCTGCAGCACTGTACTCTGTATTACTGTGTCACCACAAGTGTATCTCATCTCCCATCTTAATTTTTCACTTTAACCGAGTCGGGTGTGTATGTGAGGGCGAGTAAAAGAGAGAGCGAGACAGTGATTAGACAGATTATAAAAAGGGAATTGATTCTGTTTTGTTCAGTATGCTCTGAAACCAGGCCATGTACAATCTGTAGCCCCAGGCTGTTCATAATACACCCCAGTCGGCTCTATGTGGGTCTGCTTGTAGGTACTCCTAATACTAACTCTTTGGGCTCTGTTTTTGTTATTCAAGTAAATTATAACAGCGCAGCTCCCATGGAACCACTTCACTTTATATTAAAACAGTTCACTTTGTATCGGGGCACATTAACAGATGAATTTGAGAAATAAGTCTGGAAGAATTTGCATCTCTAATATAAGAAAAGGTTTGATGACACTTGGTTAAATCAAAGAGTTTCCCAGTTTGTTGTTGACTGGTCACTTTCTGACTTCCACAGTGTAGATGATGCAGTCACCTCTACGTCCATGTGTTAAGGCTCATACTGACCAGAGACATCTGTGCTGTACTACTTGTGTGTACACCGTTGGGATGGAACCTGTGTCTCCATGTTCTGCTGATTTTATTGTCTGTTGGCAGATACTAATATCAAGGCAATGAAAATGTCACTCAGCTGTCACACAGTGAAACATACACTTAGTAGCAAAATAAAAAATCAAGTGTTTGAGATCTAAGCAGATATTTTAATCAGCACTCATCACCACTGAAGTGTGTGACATAAATTGAAAATATTACACATTGTGTGTCCACTCATTTCATTTAACTTGACTGGAACTGGTCTTGCTGTTTAGTCTTGATGTTGTTACATCTCATTGCACAATGTAATTTTACAGCAAGAAAATAACACACTGTACATCCCACTAGCTGGAGACTCACCATTCTAGGTCAAGTTGTATGAATAGATGACTGTACAAGTGGATGCCAGAGGCATGAAGTACAATAGAGTCTTAATAATCTTCGGACTGAATAAATACACTACCCACATATCCCCTGTCTGAGCCTGGAGCTTGCTGGCTGCCCTCTTCTGTTCTCTCCCTGTAGCCTACAGCCTGTTTTCAGCCAAGGTTTAAGTGTGTGTGAGAGAGGGTCTATTTTGCTTTATTTCAGCTTTATTTTCACTCAGGGTTTAATTGGCTGAGCTCCAGTTTACCTCTGGTTTGTTTAGTTGTGTTTCAGTCTCTGGCTCTGTCCCCCTGCTGTCTGCCTGCCTGTGTCCTGGTGTCAGTTTGAAAGCACATGACTGGACCTGATTCAGCGCTTTCTTTCTGTGGACTATTTGATTCTGATGACAGCATGCATTCCCCTCATCCTCCCTGACCACCCTGCTTACAAACACACAAAATGACAGTCATGCATACAAACAACAATAAAGCTCTGCTGTCATATTTCATGTGAAAGGATTTCTGAACTGTAACTTAGATGACACACTGACTTTTAGCAACCACTGGACCCAGGATCTCTCAGTCCGTCCCTGTGGTCGGACATGGTGTCTGTGTAGAAGTGTGGCTCTCATTTCAGATGGTCATGTTGTAATCGTTGGTTTACAATTGATTCTAGATGTGGCAGAGAAATGTGTGATATCCATTAGTCCAACTTCTCAAACCACTCCTGTGGCATAATCAACTTCTGCATTGTCCATCTGTGTGCTCAGTGTGTTGCAAACACTTACATTTGAGCCAAAATGTGACTAGAAGCTTCATTTCCTCCCCGTCCTCACCATTTTCCACCAATCAGGTGCAACTGATTAGCTGCAAATTATAACCACTTGGCTTTAATTGTAATACATTGTAGCTGCTGTTAATGTAGCCACATTTCAACCTTGTTTTATTTATTAACATAGATTTTTAGGTGGAGTATTTCTGCACAGCATTCCTGAATAAGCTGTCTGTCATATTTATCTTGTTGGTGCCCCTCCGTGTAGACATAAACAAACATCTACACTTACATATATTTCCTGTTTATGGCTATTCCCCCCCCTCTTTTTGTCAATAATCCGTTGGCAAGTAAGCCTGAGCTCAATTGTTCTGCTGGAAGAGACAATGCTGGACAAAGCTATGCTGCCACTGTGGCCAGGAGGGTGGGTGGAATTGGTTGCGGTTGAGTGTACAGGAGAATGTGTTTGGGGGGTCCCATACAATAAGCCTGTGCTCTGCAAGTTTGTGTGTTGTTGTGAGTGGGAAAGAGGCTCTGGCTTTACCCCGCTTTGTTCTAGCCTTTAGCCAACCCTCTCAGAAAGCTCCCGCTGCCCCGCCAGCCCAAACTGTGCTTCATCAAGAGGAATACTAGATATTATACAGAGCGAAAACATAATACTCCAGTGCTTCTCTAAGGGATTACTCAGGAGGCACCATGCTGTTACGTTCAGAGAGAGCTACCAGGAGCCGGGCCACAGAGGTTAGACACTTCTGTTAAAATGACTCTTGAGATCAGGAGTAAATGCAGGTTGCTGTCACACCGGGGTTATGCAGGTGGTCTTCTGACATTGTTCCTATTTAGACACCACAACAAGGAGTGCACATTAGTTTGTTGTGTAGCAGTTTGTTTGTTTGTTGAGGTTGAATTGTATGTACTTTGAATGTAAAGTTTGTCACCAGACGTGTACTTTCTGTTGTGTCACGGTGAATCATTTGTCATTTTACAACCAAAAATAGCTTTCAAAAATAGAAAATAGATTTTATATCTCCACTAAATGATGATGTGACATATTTTTTATGACAGAATAATTGCATTACAACAATGTGGCTCATTATTTTTAAATTCACATGGTTTAAAAACTAGCGCTAGGTCACATAATAGTGTACCCATACTGGTATGTGCATGCTGTGTCAGCACCTGGCTCGGGTCCAGATGAAGGTTGGCTGTAAAATGCAGAGAGGATTTTTTTATTTACTTCTCCGCCTTTGCCTCTTTTTCTTGTTGTCCTTTATTGGCTTTCTGTTACCCTTCAAAAAACATCAATAAAAAGATCAGGAACCCCCTACATGGACTAGACAAACAGAAACAAATCTCAGTTAAAGGACTCTCTGAAATACTTAATGCCTGAAGGGCCAGAGGGACGCCAGAGGGAGCAGGTTATTTAGAACAGGTATTAGGATTATGATTAGAAACACAGTGTCTCATGTGAACTAACCAAGCTGTGACAGAAGATTGGCCGTTTGCTTTACGAGAGAGGTGTAAAAGTGAATTGCGCGTTATGCAGAAACATTTACAGTGAACGATGCGTTAGATGCTGTTGCTATAGCAACAGCACCCCATCACTGTCTTTGAGTGTAGGCTTTTTACTGCACTCATACATCATGAATAAAGTGTGTGTGTTTAGTGCGCTAAATTATAAATCAGGAAGTGCTATTTTGTGTGTGTGTGTGTGTGTGTGTATGTGTGTGTGTGTGTTTTGGGGAGTGTTACTCATGTTGTGGGGACCTAAACATGCTTGTACAGTCACATTATGGAAAATTACCTCCTTTATGGGGACAAAGAAGGAACATAAATGATTACATTTCAAGATTAACACATATTTTAAAGTTTGTGTACGGTTAAGTTTAATATTAGATATTGAGGTTATAATAAGTCAATGTAATGTCCTCTGAAGTGATGGAAACATGACTGGGTGTGTGTGTGTGTGTGTGTGTGTGTGTATACGTATGAGTGTGAATGTATCCAATATATTTCATCCCTAAGCCTGCAGTGCTCTTCTTGTGGTGTTAGTCTCCCCCTAAGCTTAAGAGTGTATCAAATTACTCAGCGATTTATTTTGCTGCTATACAGTAAAGGTTGAAGATTCCCCTCACAGAAAATCCTATTCCTTGGGATAAAATCCACAGTCTGTCATACTGTATATTGCTCTCTTTGTAGCTGAGAGCATTACACTTTAAGCCTGTTAGGTATGGATATTGGAGATTACTGAAGCTTTCGCTCTCATAGACAAACATACTGTGGGCTGAGGTCCAAACAGTCAGAGATAGAGGCAGAAGCGCAGTACTTATAGACACACACTGATAAAACATAAACACTCACCGGTGCGTACTACCAGGCTTGAAGCAGTATGCAGCAGCTCTGTGTCTCCAGAGAGTTTAAACACCCGCAGTAAACCAAGAAAGTTCATTAATGTGTTATTTTAATGGGCGGCTTTACTAAATCTCCGAGCAAGATAAAATAATAAACATACTTCTAAACAGTCAATACAGAAACAAGTATCATTTTAAACCACTGACGGGCTTGGCTTTGAGTTTTAGGCAGTTTGATCTAATGTCACCATCTCTTGTGCTGGATGTGATCCAGTACAACAGCCCTGCTGGTCCAGTACAGCAACATGACAAACGATGGCACCACAAAGTGAAGTTAACACATCTCCAAATACACAATAATTATAACTAACAATTATTAAGTTCATATAGCAAGGCTGTGGCATTAGATTGTACAGGTAATCACAGGATTGTCAACCCATTGTAGCGCTGCTGTTAATAGCTTCACAAACATATCAGCACAATGACTTTTACTTATATTCTCAAACTAATTATTTTTTGATGGCCAGGTGTTGTTCATTCAGAGTGTTTTATCGTAACATTTTCATGACTCACCAGAGGCTGTTTATTCTGGTGGTACTTTTATTTCACAATAAAAGGACTGTTAAAAAAAATGAAGGATATTTGTCAACTGAAATGCTTGAAAGCTTTGAATTCAAACCAGTGTTGGGTTTGTCTTATCAATCATGATTAAAGAGCACTTTAGCCTTTGTTTATTAGTTTAAATCATGACCACTCATTTATCCAGTAGATAATTGTTTTAATTTGTTGTAGAACACTAAAGACTTTCTGAAAGGTCACACACACACACACACACACACACACACACACACACCTGTAGCGCCATACTGCAGTCCACAAACAACAGAGCTGCTTCCTCTTAAATCTTTTCAGTTTAGCAAGAGT
>OOFC01048059.1:46185-62263 GCA_900323345.1 Pseudochromis fuscus
AAAGAGCACTTTAGCCTTTGTTTATTAGTTTAAATCATGACCACTCATTTATCCAGTAGATAATTGTTTTAATTTGTTGTAGAACACTAAAGACTTTCTGAAAGGTCACACACACACACACACACACACACACACGCACAGTTTTTTGGTTCAAGCTGGTGTTTTAAGATGTTAGTGCTTTGTTTAGAGCCTTTCAGTTAAAAGTTTTTGTTTTACATATAAACACAATATTGTAATTGGGATTTTTCTTCATAGCTATCACTTTTCTCAGTTTTGTCAGATAATGAAAATTTTTCACAGAACTTTGCCCAAAAAGAGAGTGACTATTAATTTGAAATGAAATACAATCATCTTTGATTGTTTCACAATAAAAACAAAAAAACTTCCATAATGTGACATCTACAATAGGAAATGACAATAATACAGAAAGATTCAACAATGTGATATTACAGTTTTTCTGGATCACTTTGACCTGAGGAGAAGTCATCTCTTGCAAATGTGTTAACCCTTTCTCATTGGATTAACACATTTTTTTTAATTTCCTTTTGCAAAACAGAAAACACACATATACAAGCAGCTCAAACCTCATTAACTAACTATGATAACCAAACAGAGACCACATGTTTCTAACTATTAGAAACTACCTACATCAGTATGAAATCACTGAAGCACCTGTTTGACACTCCTTCACACAAATCATCAATTAGCAATCAATCTGTTTCTCCCTCCTGTGCACTGCGAGAGAGGATATTGAATACATGTGGATATGGCCCCATCGTCAACAGAGAAGAAACTTGAGTATCCATCGTGGCTACTCAAACTCATTTCTTATACTGTAATAGATTTTATTTTGGGTTATTTTTTGTAGTGTTTACAGTATTTCAGCCACACTTTGAAAAAAAAAAAAAAAAAAAAAAGATTGACATGAAATCAGTAACATTAGCTTCACAACATTTCTGATTCTAGATCTAATTCTTTCAAGATGGTACATTTGGCACACAGCCTAAGTAGAAAGACAACAAATGGTGCAGGCATGAAAGCTAACAATCAATGGTGCACTAATTCACACTGAGTGCTGTAATTTGTATTTTGTTATCCATTGTGTGACGATTGATTGGAAGAGCTCATACATTTGTTTGCAAGTTGTGTTGTCTGGAGGGAAACTTACCTGCATGTTTTAGATGTTTTGGCACAGTTAGAGCCAAAACAGTGTCAGTGTGTGTGGACGGCTGTGGCTCAGCTGGTAGAGGGAGTCGCCTGTGAATCGTATGGTTGTGGGTTTGATCCCCGGCTCCTCCTGTCTACATGTCGAAGTGTCCTTGGGCAAGACACTGAACCCTAAGTTGCTCCTAATGGTGGCTAGTGCCTTGCATGGCAGCTCGGTAGTGTGTGTGAATGGGTAAATGAGGTTTGGGACCTAGCTAATGTCATGAAAGTGCTATATAAATGTATGTAATGTTTCCATTTACCATTTTGACCATGAGTGCTGCTGTTCAGGCTTGTGTGTGTTCACTGTTTTGAAAATGTGGACTCTGAGTTGACTACTGCATCTAAGAAAAAGTGTAGTAAGATGTGCTCATCAAGGGAGTTATGCTGTGCCTTTAATTAGCCTTAAGATTCAAGAGGAAATATCACAGAAAAAAAGACTAAAGCTGTAAATAGACCACTGCTTTGCTCTATTGTCATTTCCTCTCACTCTTTCTTCTCCCTTTCTTCTGTCTTGTACTACTCGTTTCCATCCTTCTCCTCACGTGACCCCATTTTCTTGTGTTTCTGCCACACAGCGTCATTGTGTTGCATTTTTAATGAGAACATGCTTCTAGACCTTCATACTCTGCAATAAAACCATGAATTATAGAATAAACTGACAAATAAAACTAGCTAAGCCATTTGACTGTTTTTTTTTTCCTGATGAGTAGAAGGAGTTTGGTAGTGAACCTGCCTGACTGTTCCTAGTCTGTTTGCTTTGTGGTTTTGCCAAAGATTTAACATGCGTCTTGGTTTGCTTACATGAATCCTCCTCAGACAGGATGTCGAGTGAATACGCTGCATCCTTCCCCTGGTTTTTAGTTGGTGACTGGAAGCAGTAACTCCATATTAAGCCCATTTTAGTGAGACTGTAATTCACCATCCTCATATTTTAATAACTGTACCTTGTATGTTAATACCTCTTTTCCCTGCTGATTGAACTGATCAATTATATTTTTCCTTACTGAGCATGTCTTTGTTTCCATTTATGAGTCACCAGCTCTGTGTATCAAAGTACAGCTTACATTAGTGTTAGCCGCCATCTTTAACTCCACAATTAAAACACAATCTCATCTCAACCCACACTCTTTATTTTTCATCTCAACAGGCACGACTCTGAGGCTAAATATTTTCATTTGTGGGATTGTGTATTATTGTGTTTTCGTCATTTCTTCCCACATTATTGTTGTTGTGTAAAGGTGCATTTCTAGGTGTAGATTGTTGCTGGGCTATGACGGTGTTGCCTGATTTATATCTAACAGAGAGTTGTGTCTTGCTCAGTTTGTGTGACTAATTAAAATGCAGTGGCCCTGCAGCAGGACGGCCTCTGTACAAAGCATCTGGGAGACAGGGGTCACAGCCTGCCTGCTCCTGCTCCAGCCTTTATATAAGTGACTGTCAACAAAGTGTAGACAGACAGAGAATCAGGGACACTCTGTGCCAGATAAGGGTGATTGTGTTTGCATACGTGACGACACGCAAGAAAGGAAGTTGTCTCTTTTATGTGTGACTGCTGACGCACTGACTTCCCTACGTATTTGTTTATTAACAGAGTGCTTACAATTAGTTATTTAATCAAATTAACCACAACAGTTTCAGCCATGCTACTTGTCTGCGGATCTCAGTGACAGTGTTGGGTCAGATTTATCAGGCTATCAGTCACTGTCATGAATGTTTTCCGCATCACTGTCAGTCAGGATGAATATATGTGACACCTCCAAGCTGACATGGTATACATGAGTGGGAAGCACCAAGTAGCTGCATGTGAGTCAGTCGTGTTGTAGCCACAATAAGATCAATGAGCATTATTAACGGGCTACTTTGTTGCCAAATATCAGGGATGACTTAACGAAATATCAACTTTCTGTACACGGTGCAGTCGGTCTCTGATGGACATGATGCAGGAATGTGTTTGAGTGTAATCATATGCTTGGCGTCGTGACACATACTCAGTAACATTGCTGGCGCTGGCAGCAGGGCTCTGTGTTGACGCGGTAAAGCATTACGTCTGCTCAAGGCCCATGTTCTTCCCCAACTGTTAAGGCTGCGCTCCTATCGTCCTGATGCCTGACGGTCCCCAGAGCATCTCCATGACCCACTGCACTGGCTCACTCTGTTTATTGCCTAAGCGGTTGTGACGGTTTAGACCATGTGTGTATTTTATGGGCCAGCTCACATTAGGGTAGTATATGATCCTCGCGAATAAGCATCATGTTGGTGCACATTGTAATTACTACTCATCCATGGAGAAGCGTACTGTAGGCCAGCTGTGAGGGACCAGGGGCTATGAGGCCATGTGGTAATGAGTGTAAATATAGGGCAGTGAAAGTGTCTGACACACATAGGTACATCCTGTATATGGTGTTGTATTTGTGCCTCATTCCTGAGGGCTCTATGGATCACACATGGATGCACATGAACTATTGAACAGGGCATTAAGGGTTCAGGCCTCCTTTAATTTAATGAAGCAACGGTAAAAACACTTTATTAAAGGAGGCAAAAGACGAAGAGAGAATAGCTGCACAGGAGGACTTGTGTTATCTTTCATTTCTGGCCTCCTACTCTGTTATCAGGTAGCGGCAGATAATCCCCTCGTAGTGGTGGAGGAGACGAGGACCTCCTCAGGGTACTGGACTAAAAGAAGGATCCTCTTTTTCTTAATAGCCGGAGTAGCTCTTCCACTCCAATCCTGCCACTGATTGGTGACCGAGTCCAAAGCCATATATCCACATTTGACAAAGTGTATTCAATATTCAAAATCCTGAATTAATCACGGACAATTCCTTACAGTTTGTAGTTGTTGAGGCTCCCTAAACCCTGCCTGCTGGCTACAGGAAGGGTTTTAATACAGCGCCAAACCATGAGGCAACCAGGCAGACCATGCACAACCCATGCCAGTCTATTCCTCTGTCCTCAGTACTTAAGCAGTGACTCTGTGTTCAACTTTCAGTACCTGAATATCTGTGGTTTGAGTTTTAATTCTCCTCTCTGTATACTCAGATATCAGCCCTATCTGATTGTGGCTGTTTATAACCCAAATACAGTGGATATTGCTACACACTGTTGTGAGGTGGATGGATAAAGAGGTGTCTCACAGTGTACAAAATCAGCATTTTGTTACTAGTTTAAGTGCCAGTGATTTATTACATTACAATTTTCAGATAAATAAATGCATCATCTATCTTTATCAGACTGATTAATGGGAATTTCCTGCAGGTTTTGAGATGCAACATGCAAGAAAGGACCAATGAAATGATGCAGTTTAAAAAAAATAATTTTTAATCACATGGAGGGCAGGCGAGGACTCTTTGTCCCAAGCATCAAATGGCCACTGCAGGCTATTTCCTTGCTTTAACAAATTGGTAAATTGCCACAGATTCAAGGTGTTGATTATTGCTGCTCTTTGTTGTTCTGCTGCACTGCGATGAGACACTTTAATTTCTCACTTCCTCCATCTCTCTCTTTCTATTTTTTGTCTGTTTAGTTTTTTTCCCTCTGTTATTTCTTGATCTAACATAATCAGTGCACTTCATCCTCGTGGCAGGAGACTATGTACAGACCTCTAGTCCAACTGCACATGCCTGTGTACTCATTGCAATTGGGAGTCTGTCTAATAACTGAATGTGAAAGCCTGGAAACAGAGGGAGAACCATGACTTGCTATTAAGGCATTTAGCATTAAACTGATCCATCATGACATAGGGAAGAGGAACGCATGGAGTCCTATACAATGGAGGTATCAAAAACCAGCAGCAGGTAATAGAAATTCTTGTTTGGTGTCCCTTCAACAGGATTTCTGAAATGTTTCAGTACTGCCATTGTTATCACACCAGACCAAAGCACTTACTGCTCAAAATGAAGTGTGAAATTCAGGGAGCAACAGAGGTGAGACGAGTCTTTAAAGATGAGCTACATGTTGTGACAAGTGTTTCAAAGTGATGGACCAGTAGCGTCTCGGATTTTCCTGCCGTGTGCAGGAGTGCTTTACATCAGGACGTGTAGGACTGAGGGGCTTTTTATATCTGTGATGAATTACAGCTGCAGCTTCTTTGAAACACATCTGTAGCGTCTGACTGAGTGCCCCTTAACGACTGGTGGTGTGGTAATGCAGTGTTAGCTCAGACCCCCACTGTCTACATTCATAAATAAGTATGCACTGGTTTCTGGCTGTTTACGTGGATGCGGATATGTGCAGATATAGTGAAGTGCAAAGCGTTTTAGCACCAAAAGAAAAGTGAGTTTTTATTTACAGAAAGAAAACAAACTGGAATTACTACATCATGTGCACCCTCGTGACCTAATTTGGATAAGTGGCTATAGCAGATGAATGAATAAATGAATGAATGAATGGATGTTCACCCTTTGCCTATAAAATAGCACCAGTTCTCATGGGTACACAGAGTTTTTCCAGGTATCTCCAGGAACTTTCGATTCAGGATATCTCAATTTCTTCTGTTTGTTAAGCAATACTGACTGGATGATGTTGAGATCAGGGCTCTGTGGGGCTCATGCCATCTGTTGCAGAGTTTCTTGTTGTTGTTGTTGAAGATGGATTTATTATTTACTCTGGATGCATGTTTGGGGTTGTTGTCATGCAGCAGAATGGGACAAATCAAGCACCTCTCTGTTGGTATCGACTGATAAATAACACTCTTCGCTGCCTAAAGCTTTTCTTGCACAATAAATGTATGCATGTGTCAGGCAGAGCAGACGATGTGTCACACGTTCCCTTCATGAAGACAGAGGTTACTGTGATGTCGATCCCTGTAAAAAGAAAAAAAACATAGTGAACTCATATGTTATCTAGGTGATCACTACAGTAGATGGGCAAATGGGAAAAATGATCAGAATATAGACACGAGTCTATAAAACAAAAATCATATTCTCCTGATAGAGGATTTAATGAAGTTGTAATCATATGGAGAGCAGAGGAGGAGAGAGTGTAAGCTGCTGTGGAGAATACATAGATCAGATTTATCTATTAAGTTGTCAGTTCATTATCCCCCCACATGTATATATCGACCCCGTCAACAATTAACTATAAGTCCTAGCTTCCCTACCATGTCCCATTAGTGTGATTGATTGGCATTTCTGTGTTAGTGGGTTATGACTTCTTACAGCAGTTTATTCAGTGGTTTGAGGCTGTATGCCAACAACAAACGTCATGTGATTGATGCTGGTTAACATGGATGCACTGAGACACAGGAGGAAGCAGTTAAGCTCTGATGCACATAGGAACATTGTGCTCCATGATGTCAGCAGCTGGTCTTTGTCTATTTTCTAATATAGTTCTGAGTAAAAGTGAAGGTTCAACTTTCTCCTCACAATGGTTTCCTTTGTTGTTTATTCACTATTTTGTTCTCTGCTGTATTGTGTGATTTGGCCTAACTTCAGATTTCCCCTTCAGGCTATGCAACCTGTCATTACAGTGTTCTATAAAAGTTATTGTTCTTCCTTCAAAACAGCAGAAAAATACCACATCCAGCCTGTGATGAATCACCTATCACTTTGATGAATGATAGCCAATAGAGGAAGAGCAGCTACATTCATATGTGAATGAAACTTGGCAAATGATCCAATGAAATGTGAACAGACTGGGGAACTACTGTGGAGGAGGATTTTAACCAACTTGCCAGCAATGCTGTGTGTGTGCATGCACAAGATTGCATAATGAATGGGAATGAAAATGCAAATGAAAGACCTATGTACTATTAAATAGTTGCTACAAAGAGTAATAGGTAATCAGTGCACAGATGGTTGAAATTCAGTAACTGGCACTCATCTCTTCCTAACCTCTGAAGGCTTGTCTGCAGTATTTTGTTCAAGCTGTGAACATGACAGGGAGTTTTTGACTAAGTCACGAACAGAGAGAATTACTGTATCTAAAGTAGGAGACATGAAAGAAGTGCAGACATTAAAGTAGGGAAGATTATTTATATTGAAAAAAGACAAAATCAGGACAGTTTTGGAAATGTTTTTGAATTTCAAATGTAAAAATGTAAAAAACTTGTTATTAAAATGCAGGTGTGCATTAAGTTTTGGATATTACTTCACATACCATCAGAGATGTATACTCATGTCATTGGTTCAGAAATAAAGAAAAATCAGTCTTTATACTTTAGAGCTATCAAAAAAAAATTCTTTCAATTTGTGTTTTAACACTGGATATTATTGAAACATTTTTTTGAAACATCAGTTTTGTGGCAAATTATTGGTGTTGCAAATAACACATATTGTGTTTAGTCACTCCAGCAGTTCTGCACAGAGCTTTGACTTTCAAATTTGATGTATGACAGACTGTGATTCGTTTCATTATTCCCGAGAATATTTAGTCAATTGTCAGTATGTCAGTATGACTCGGAAAATAAATGCTTTTTGTGTTTTTGCACAAGTGTGCATTTGTGCGCGTGTGTGTGAGTGTGTGTTGCAGAGAGAGAAAAACGGCAAAAGGGAAAAAATATTAAGAGTTTATTAAGACTCTCACCAAAGAAGATAAATCATTACAAAGCCTTTTTATCAGTCCTCTGTTCAACAGGCAATAAAACACACATCAGATGTAGCTGATCACTGGCGAATCATCCCAGAGCCTCTTCAAGGCATTATCCGAGGTATTATGCAGGACACACAAACGCACTCATTCACACACACAGACGCGCTCACAAACACAACCTGAATGCTCTTCCCACTCATGTGTACATTGGCTGCCGGAGCTGTCTTTGTGTCCCATCACCATAACAACTGCCTCACAGAACATCTGAAAAAAAGGAAAAAGCCAAAGTGAATTTCTCTCACTCAGTTTGACTTGGAGATGGTGAGAGTAGCGGTCGGGCAGCTCCTCGCAGCATGTCAGCGTAGCGTGCGTGTGTGTGTGTGTGTGTGTGTGTGTGGACAAGAAAGCAAGCTTGTAGCAGCAAGTGGGCTGCAGATGACTTGGCGTGAAGAGAAAGCGGGTGTGTGATGTGAAATTCAGAAGGTCTTGCAGAGTGTGACTTTTCAGAACAAGGGGATACATGGTGTATGATGCCGCACATGGTGAGTGCCAAACGGCTGATGCTGTTCTGTGTTCGTTCCTGCATGGGAGTGTACATGTTTTTTTTCTAAGTTTGCATTTTTTACATTACATGCCTTCGTGAAGTTGTCTGAAATGCAATTTGTGTTTGTGCGTCTGGAGGATTTGGCACATGTGGATGTTACGTAATGGTCGAGGATGAGAAACCTTGAGAGGATGCAAGAGTAATGAAAGTTCTCGGTGAATCTCATTTGGCATACTGCAGATATTGTGATTGTGTAATTACATCCTGAAGACACATACAGGGCTATTAGGCTGTTATCCATGATTTCATTGACATTTTGTGGGTTGAATATTAAAATAAAGAGTTGTACATTACATTTTTTTTTTCCTTCTGTACATTTTCATTGGAATCATGCTGAGCCACATTGTTGTATCTCAGATAGTCCAAGATTGATTGTTGCCCTGATTTTTCAGACTATTTTAATCTGTTATGAAATGTTATTGCTGGTGCTTTGCTCGCAGCTTCATTTTTCACTTTATACTCTACAGACTTACACCCGCTTTAGTAAAGTGTGATGAATATTTTTAATCATAAGTCACAAAGGAAATTAAGTGCATTCGTGTGTGTGTGTGTGTTAGAGGGGTATGATTTGAACCTGGCTTTGTACATGTGCCTGTGCTTGTTTTACAAAACTGCTTTTAAACCTCAGTGTTAGCCCCAATAATTCTTCTTTTTCCAATTACTGTGCAGTATTATAACCATTACATTCAAGCTCAAAATGTGACATCAGACTCAGGATCCCAGTTTCTTCATTTTCACGAGAAGTCTTTGTTTCAGTGTTACTTTACAGACCTTTCCCTGTCTTTTTTTGGTCGGTCCCATAATAGCTTATATATCTTCTGCTCATGGTCCATTTGCCTGGCATGACAGAACAGAAATAAAACCTTCAAACACAGAAGGAGAGAGCGACGACTTTAGCTTTCATCTCTGAACTGCATTATTAAACATCCCCATCCACACGAGTCTGACATCACCCAATCACAGCTGTCTCTTCCTCTGCTTCCCCTTCTCCCTGCTCCCTTGTCTCCCTCCATTAGGCAAACCTGAAGAAGTTTATGGAGTATGCGCAGCAGAGGAACATTGAAAAGGTCTCAAGGTTTCTGGAAAAAGGCCTGGACCCTAACTTCCACGATCCAGATACAGGAGGTGAGCAAATCTGTTCAAAGAAATATCCCATCCCTCCTCCACTCTGGGTAATTTTTTTTACCCCAACCTTGATTTGTCTTTTTTCTTGCTCTGCCTCTTTCTCTCCTTCTGTCTTTACCACAAATGACCATGTATGGATTTTCTGAAATAAGCCTTCTGCATGCCGGGTAAAGCTGGATTATTCTCTGTGCTAATCTCCTCATGTATATGCAAATGTTTGTCCAGCCATAAAGGAGATTTCTGCTCGGTGACCTGTAGTCTGGCAGATGAGCTGTGAAGCGAGGGGGAACATGAGAATAGGTTGGTTTAACACCAACAGGAAGCAGCAACTTAGGCAGGTCGGAGGGTGACAGTCACAGCAGCCGAGGCAGTTTTCCAAATGCAGACTCACTGAAAAAGTAAACCCATAGTTTTAATAACTGTAATCCGCAAGTTTGTGATCAAATATTTACAGCTTCAAATTCGTGAGTTTCTTTTTGGGAGAGGAACACGGGTAATGTCGACGGGAATATGCTGATTTTTGAAATTGTTCGGTTGCTTGGATTTCACAGAATGTCCACTAACGCTGGCAGCACAGCTGGAGGGATGTGCAGAGCTCATCAAGGTGCTGAAAAGTGGAGGGGCACATCTGGACTTCAGAACAAAAGATGGCATTACTGCTCTGCACAAGGCCGTGCGCAGCAAGAACCATACAGCGCTCATAGTGAGTATAACGTACACACACACACACACACACAAAAGCTGACTCATCTCTTTTATTCCTTTTGCTCGACCAATTGCTTCCTCCTTGCAAACTTTTTCCCTGGAAAAGGAGGGTTTTCAGGCAGGTAATTTCTGGCAGCAGGTCCTTGAACAACTGAGTACAGATGGTGCTTGAGCAACTACTAATGTGTGAGGCTTAACATGCCCACTTTTAATGGCCTGGCATAACCGTTGGATGGCCTTGCATGTGTCTGGTTTGAGGAGGCTTGTAACCTAAATGAAAGGGTTGAAATGAGTCATATAATTGATTCTCTGTTGAGCCAGAACCATTGAAAATGGAGTTTGTTATTTCCACTTTCCCAAATATGAAATTTCACTGGGGCGTAAAACATACAGAAGCTGCTGTTGGTTTAATATTAAATGTTATATTTACAAACATTTCATCCATAACCTTCAGTACAAGAGTCCTCTTAACCCTTCATTTGTGGAGGTGAAATTGACTTAATCAATAGCAGCACTGACATTGCTGCGAGGCTTTGTTGTTGTTGTTGTTGTTGTTGTTTTGAGACAGCATTCATGGTGTCTGATGTTAATGCACTGATCTCTTTGACCTTATAAATAATACCGAGACTGGCAGCTGAAGATTCAAACTCTAAATCTTTCCCTCCCAGACGCTGTTGGACTTGGGTGCATCTCCTGACTATAAAGACAGCAGGGGGCTGACTCCTCTCTACCACAGTTCAATGGTGGGAGGAGACCCCTACTGCTGCGAGCTGCTGCTGCATGATCACGCCCAGGTCGGCTGTGTGGATGAGAATGGCTGGCAGGAGATACATCAGGTAATACTCTGCGACACATCCGCATGTTTCTTCTGTTTGTGACGACACTCAAAGATGTAATCCATTCCCGAGCCCATTAACCTAACTGTAACCATTGCAACTAACTCTCCAGCCCTCACTCTAACCTACAACTAGTTCTGACCATAACCCAAAAACCAACCCCTGATGAGCCCTTTGAAACAGTGAGGGTTGTCTGTACTGCAGGGGTTTAAAACCACACACAGGTAACAACAGGGGTGTAGGTTGTGTGTAGATTACAAATGCAGGTGCAGGTGGTTTTCAGAGTTTCATTGAAGGATCTTGTGTGTTTACGGTCAGTATGTTGGTGCGAGTGCTTACACTTTCACTGGCACTGACTTTGGAGTGTTTCAGAAAGCACTCAAAGGCACAATCTAGCAGTACTGATGCTATATACTGAACATCATCCCACATACAAATTTTCCAAGATTTATTTTTTGGACAGTAATCCATCGTCTGATGCTGCCCAAAATGTATTACCGTATTTTCCGGACTATTGAGCGCACCTGTCTATAAGCCGCTATTGAATTTATTTGAACAGTTTCATGTGGTCCACTCTGACCGGGTCTGATGTGACGACGCTAAATGTATCGGCGGCACGGAGCTTGCTAGCTTGTAAAAAGCCAATGAGCTTTGTCCCGCCGATACACGAGCCACACCGGGGTTTAAGTTCAAAGCGTCAGAAAAAAGTAGAGGATTATAGTCCAGAAAATACGGTACTTCCTTTCCCTGGGTAATACTCCATCTCTCAAAAAATATGAATGTAGGTCTGTTTGGTAGTTTTTCTGTAATGTTTCTAACAGACAGATGAACAAACGCAACAAAAACCTGATCTTCTTGACAGATGCATTTGGTGTCTAAGATTAAACAAACACAATTAATTTAATAAAGTAATTTTTTTTGGTGCAGTATCGACACATGTTCTCCTGTTCAATGTTCTGACTAATTCTACACTGCTGATTTTTTTCAGATGTGATCCATAATAGTAAAATCTAGGCAGTGATGAGGGTGAGATATTGTTGAAATATGGAGATATTTCAAGACATTTTCAGTCCCTCCAGAAGACATGTAGTGTTGACCTAAGCCGTTTACATCAAAAGTGAGAAAAAAAAATAGAGCTACTGAGATCAGTACTGAGTTTCTCACTGCCACACAGTTCACCAATGAAGGTGTGAAGTGGCTGCTAATGTTGGACATATGTAGCTGTCACACACATCCATCAGGGGTGGAGATGGAGCAGCATCTCCATCCAGAGTTTTATTCAACCCCTCAGTCTTGTTCAGGACCATCTGACTGGGTGTGTGGAAGAAATTATCTCCTATTTTGGAAAACTTAGTATCTGAAGTGAGGCGAAGATCTTTCTCTCTTTGTTCCTCCTTCATCGTCCCGAAGTTGTTCATAGTGCTGATAGTTTTCTTTTAGATAAACAAAACATAACTTAAAAAGACTCAGTCTGACCATAGTAGACATCATAGAGGAATGTTTGTTGAAAGGCAAAAATTTATGCTATATTTTGCAAACACAGTATGAAACAAGAAAAAGTGAAAAATAGCAACATGCTGTACAGTGATTCTTGACTGGCAGTGCTTTTACTTTGGGGCATCTGTGTGTGGATTGTTGGAAGTTTGGTTCATTCCCACTCTGCCCTCCTTTGATCTGCTCAACCTGAACTCAGGGCTGTAACCATCTGTAACTGTTCGAGTCTGGACAGAAGTCTGAGACTGAGAGGAAAATATGCTTTTATAAATTTAACCGCCTTAATGTGGATGAGCTTTCAGCGTGGTAATTAAAATTGTTGGAGCTGGGAGACCTGCTAGAATGACACACTGATGGCCAATTAAGTGCAAACAAAAGTACTTTATCCCTTTCTGTTTATGTAAGTCTTCTGGATATCACACACGCCAAAACATCGTTATCATTGTTTTGTAAATTGTCAAAGAATTTTACCGACATGCAATATTTTTCTCAGCTTTGCAGATCGCAAGGAACGAGGCGCACTAATCTCCTCTGTTATTGTCAGACATGTCCAAATTGTGGTTGGTTTAGATTGAGATGCTGATGCAATTTAAAAAAAACAAAAGAAAAACATTACTCCTGTGTCTGTTTCACTTCTCTAAATATACTTACTGTTAAATTGTAATTTTGTACAAAACATTTAACTTAAACTAACTCATCCTGAGCAAAACTGCTTAATTCACAACAATTTAAAACCATGAATTTGACTTTGTTATGTTGTTTTTTAATTTACCTAGCGACTTGCTCGAGGCTGCTTAACTGCTTTTGATGAGACGATGAGATCACCACAAACACCTACATCTACTAAAATGTCATTATGCATCTCTACACTTGCAGAAAAGAGGAGTTTCATCCTTCATCATTACAACTCTAAGCCAAATGGTGGTGCCTATCTCAGTCTATCTGGGTGAAAGCTTAGAAATATTTCCTTGCCTCCCGAATACCAAACGCAGCATATTGTGTGCATTTTACACACAGACAGCCTCAAGACATGCCCTGCTCTGTAAACATAATGGGGACTAGTGCCTACATGGTGTTTTTGTTTGTGTCAGGGCTTTTTAGCTTATATCTGAGTGGTGACAGAAAGACACTGGAGGTCTGAAGGTTCTGCACTGCAAATGCAACCAAACACACAGCTGTGGGATTCATCACTTCAGCTGCTGACACTGAATCCCAATAAGTGCAGAGGAAATGTCGAACTGCAATGTTTCACTGTGATGTTATAATCAAACCAAACCTGAGATATCATTTCTATTTCTATTAAAATAGATGACAGCTTTATTTGTACTAGTTTGTATGTTGCTACTGTGAATATAAGAACTAATCTGAGGTGAGAAATCCAACTCAGAAAACCTTGTCAGATAATATTCGCCTGTCTTCTGCACCGTTCATGTTTTGTATGTGTGTCCTTCATGTGTTTCATTGTTAGTGACACCACACCTGATACCACATTGTCCTCCCTGTGGTTCAGCTCGAGGTCTTTCTGGTATTGTTACTGGCATCATCCAGGAAGCAGCCACTTGAACTAAGCACATTTTAAGACACTTTGTGGCATTCACCCAACTTTTATTTTTTAGTAGTTGATAGAAAAGTTGACAGGTGCCTCTGTCCAGCAGCATCCTCTGTTGCACCCATACATCATCTATTAGAGGATCTAATATCCTGTAAACTAATATCTCTGTTGTTGTCCTCTCTTTGACCCCCTGTTGTATTGGCAGTGGACATTTTTTTACCATCTGATCTCACATCAAATCAAATCTACTCTTTGCACTTATGACAGTGTTGACAGCTCTCCAACTGTTATCATGTGTTTTCAACAAAGTGATTTTCTAATATGATACGTGTATGTTTCTGCTCAATTTAAAACTCAGATTTTTGAAATTGTTCTTATTTTGCATTTATTACTTTTTGTTTTTTAGTTGCCCACAGCTACAGGTAACCTTGCCGTTTTTAGGGCCGTTAATTATGCTGCTAAGGAAATCTCATCAGAGCAATAATAGGAAAGTTATGACAAGATTGTGCAGTTTAGAGAGTTTGTTGAATAAACTTTTCAACAAAGATGTCACAAAACATTTTGGGATAAGAATATAAAAATCTTCCAATAATCTTTTGTGTGTGTGTGTCTGTGTGTGCTGCTGTGCAAAACACAGAGGGATATAAGACTCTGTAGGGTTGTTTTTATATCTGTGCTTCAATGTGTGGATACAGTACGGGTTCACAATGGATGGAGCGATAGTTCAATGTCGAGTCAGATTACGTTTCTTTGTTTACAAATTCAAGATATTGTATCGTAAATCCAATAGTCCTTCAGCCCTTCACAGTTTTACCTCATTTCATTCCTTGCACTTCCTCCTCCTCCTCATCTCTCCCCTTTTCTGTGTCCTTTTTCAGGCATTAGCATTCCTGTGGTATATATTGTGTACAATAGGATACGCTGCAAAAGGGCTGATAACCAACAACAATCCCAGCATTATTTGTGCTCTGTCTCACTGCTGTCACACACTCTTAGCGAGACAGAACACAAGACTGAGAGAACAATTGCTGGGGAGAGTTGTGTGCTTCTTTGTCAATGACACAGGACAAAACCACAGAGTAGGAGGGGTAAAAAAAAACAAAAAAAACCAACACAAAGACAGAAGATAGAGATTAGATGAAAAGTTTATTGCACAGTTATGTGAAACAAAGAAGCAGAAGAACTCCTGCAAGGATAACTTCACAGATTTACATTCAGCCTCAGGTGATACAAACAAGATTTTCCTTTTCTTTTACGAACCGTTAGCAACAGGGGCGAGGAGAATTTCACAAAGGAAGCATCTCAGGGAAAATGATGGGGTAAAAATGCTGTGGTTTGAACGTACCAGAGGATTACACATTTTAGTCTTTGTAACAACTGCTTAGGTGATCTGCAGAAACAAATATTTGGGTTGCACTTTTGAAGATCCTTCAGCTCTCAGACTGTAATCTTTGCCCAAACGATATTTTGTTGCAAAGGAACAAGGTAGCCTGCACTACTGTCACATTTGCTTTACTACGACAAAGAGAAAACTACTTCTGCTGCTAGCTAAACAGGTAGGAACACAGCAAACTCTTGACTGTAACCCTCATTCATTGTGGAGCCGACCTCAAAGAATAAACCACAACCACAGAAAACCAAAACACAATGTGCTATCAATCCTTTCTCAGAGACAGGAGCAGTTACTCCTCTGTCTCCTTGTAAATAAATAAGGTTTGTGGTGGACGGAGATGGGAAGTAACGACGAACAAGTAACGAAGTACATTTTTTTGGCATCTGTACTTCACTGAGTATTTATTTTTCTGAGTACTTTTTACTTGTATCCGCTACATTTTAACACAGGTATCTGTACTTTTTAACCCCGTACATTTTCAAAACAGACTCGTCAATTTTAATGCACGACAACGATAAAATCATTGTAATATTATTTAGACCCGAATTAAAAACATCTCCGCAGGCTCCGCCAATCGTATGAAACATTACTCACAGTTCCATACATCCCAACTTGTGATTGGCTCGCTGTCC
>OOFC01048060.1:5505-18848 GCA_900323345.1 Pseudochromis fuscus
GGGGTTAGCGGAGTATGATGAATGTATTGGCACAGTCGACTCTGTGTTGCTCTTGTTCTCTCCAGTCATTCGGAACATCAAGCGCTCGCCGGTGTTCCCTGTGACTTTGCTCCGGTGGATGTAGGTGTGCGCCGGCGGCAACCTGCAGCCACCGCAGGAATTCCCAACAGAGGGACCAGACTGTGGCGGCTCAGATTCCCTTTAGGTTTGTCGTCTCCCCGGCTTTGATGCATCTTAATGAAAAGTGGAACATAAAGATTTGTTATGTGCACCAAAAGTATTCCAGTTGTTTTGGATGTGGAGGTCCACACCACTCTCACAGATTTACTCAGCATTAGGAATTATTTCATTATTAAATGTAACTAAGTACAAACACTGCACTTCATTTTTGAGGTAGTCAGGTTGGGTGATTTGGTTTTTCTTCTAGTTTATCTGACAACAGGGAGCACAAATCTCCACCAAGATATAATCCAGCTCTTCTTAATTTAGAAACTGTCTCACTGAAATAACAAAACCATCTTGTTGAAACATTTGCACATTATAAGCAATGGTGCAGAATTGTGTATGGACCATATGGACGTGACCATACCAATCTGAAGCAATGGCTTAAATGTTCATACCAATGTTAACCCTTTTGCTGGTTTGGATAGTTACGGGGTCCACATAATCCACCCAGACAGAAGAAACCGCTGCAGATGTCCACGTGCTTGTGTTTATTTATTTATGCAAATTTACCCAAATGCAAGCATCTTTCAAGAGTTTTAGCAGTGAGATTCTTGCTCGTGACATTTTGTTACTTTCAGCATAATGGCATGATTTAGCATTAGCCCAGCTAGCTCACTAGGTAGAGCAGACTCTTCAAACCATAGAGGTGTGGGTTCCAGCCCTGTGTTGGGTGTGATGGATTCAGTATCTTATCTTTAAATAAAATAAGTTTTAAAAATATCTTCTTTTTCTTATCTTACTTAGTAATATGGGTTTTTGACTGAACACTGTTGCCCTCTTGTGGTGAAGCTAGCTAGTGAATTATAATGGATCCAATCTTTAGATCTTACCCAAAATGTAATTGTGTTTTTTGGATAATACCCTATCATTGCAACACAAATCATTGAGCTCTGTTCACAAGTTTGTCCGTAATGCTGCTAATAAACAAGCAAACAAACAAACCAACACAGGTGACAACAAAACCTCCTTGATGGAGCAAAGAGGTAAAACGGAGTAAAATCAACCCCCACTGTGACTGATCACCACTGCTGCAATGTAATAATCAGGCCAAAAACGTTGATAATCTGACATGGAAAGAGTGTTTTTCAGTGGGGCATCTGTTATCAGAGGGCTCAGTGTCCAGTAAACAAATCATCTCACTGAACTGGTAACACAGTGACACAGCTAGTGATCTAAAAGAGTGAATGATCACAAAGAGCTTAGGTAAACTGCAGCGCTGAGGGCGTCCCAGCTGCCTTTTGTGTGATGTTTTGTTGCCCCAGTTCTCTCATTTGCGTCTCTTTCCAGTGATGGAGTTGCTGAGCTGAAGTGTCCCGAGGCGAAAAACGAAGGTTCGGAGTAAGATTGAGCAGAGTCATCGCCTTAATTGTAATTAACTGTCAGTACGTGTTCCACACATATCAGGAGCTTAAAAAGCTTCACACCTCCCGCTGGGCGTAGCTGCGGCAGACCCGAGGCGTCTTTCACGCAATATTTCCCAACACAAAAAAGGTAAGACGGGGTTGAGAGCCACAGCTGTGCCGCAGAGTACGTGCCTACCTGCACCCAGCTGTCATCTATAATCAGACTCCGCTGTGTTGTTATAATGGAGCTGATATACCGGTGCTCTTACAGTGTTTGGCAGCTTGTCTCATGTTACAGACAGGCAGTGTAGGAGGCGGACGGACACCCATGCTGCTTTGCAATCTGAGCAGGATTTCCATCTGACCGCGCACGTTAACCCCGGATTACTCGACATCTTCTTGGTCATGTTCAGATTTTTAAGACACGCTGCACCACTGAGCCACTGTTGCCTTGCTTTTGAAGAGAAGTGATGCAGAATAATCCATATTGCTGCAGTAAAGTGAGGACAAACTGGTGGACACGCTCGGCCTGCACCCAGCTTCAATCAGGCTTTGAATTATTGTAAATCAGGAGACTTATCAACTGTGAATTTGTTTTGTACCGTGCAAGAAATCAAACAGTGGGAAAAAAATAAAAAAATGTCGTGTAGGCTGGTGTTTCCTGTGTACTTTTTTATTTATTGAAATGTTATATATGCAAGAGGTATAGACAGCACTGACTGGCACAACTAAGGCAGTATGGTGTGTGTGCATTACTTTGAAATTTGGCAACACCCACAGACCGTTTCATATCAGTTGTGTGTGCCTGAAGCTACTGCAAGCAGTTAGGTGTCATTTTGATCTCTAGTTTATTTAACATAAAACGCAGTACATCTGCCAATTCACAGTTCATTTGGAAGGATTTATTAGTGAGTTTTCACAAAATGCCAAGGACAGAACTGCATCCCACACGCAAATGATCTTGAATTTATGCCTTGTAAAATATTCTGTTACTGAGATTTTTATTTATTTTTTTCAGCAATACATCCTTTTGTTGTTGCAGTGGGGCCTATTTCACAATCAAGGGAAACAAAACAGTTCACCCCTATGACCCAATAACTCCATCAGAAACCTTTATGTCTGTTTTAACCAGCTGATTAATAAACTTCTCAGTCACAAAACACAGCGCCAGCGGAGAAGTGGTCATCCCACACGTGACCTTAAAATGTCAAGCTGTTTACCCCTAGGCACTATAATCCAAAAGGAAAGAAAGAAAGAGTAAGGCTAACAGCAGGGATGTGTTGATGGCAATGCTAATGCTATTGTAGCATGAAAACAAAGGTTTAATTTAGGTTGATTAAAGAAGTACAGCAATTTAGCTTCTTATTCTGTAGGAAGAATGAGTTGACATGTCCTTAAAGAGTGGCCTTTATTGTCCTAATCTGCAGAAGATAACAGGCCTCTATTACCCCTTTTCCACCAAACAGGTTCCAGGGCCAGTTCCTGACTTAACCCCAGTTTGTTGTGTTTCCACCGCCAGCCCCAGCCGCTAAAACAGGGGCCACCTCTGGCCCCACTTCTTTGCTGGGCCAGACTTAGCACCGATTAAACAGCGACTACACCAGGAGCTGGGGGAGCAATGGTAGAAACACAGCTATAGTAGTAGAGTAAAGTAATGAAAATATGTTTTTTTTGGCTCTGGATCTCAGTGTAAAACCAGGGACAGCACTTGCATGCACACGATAACTCCTCCATTTAAACATTATTACAGCGAGGGTGCGCTTCGCCGTCATATGAGACCAGTAAGGACATCGTAATTCTCCAAAACTGAATAAATACCGTACGTAGCGATGCAACACTGCTTTGTTAACTCAATCATGTTGTAACTAGAATATCCGCTGAAAAAAATATTGTTTTCATGGACTGATAGTAACAGGGTAACAGTAGTTTGTTAACAGCAGCTAGCTTGCTAGCAGCCGGTTGCTGTGAACTGGCTCCCTCTGCAGCGATGTACTGACGTTTTACGTGACGTGGCCCCAACCTGGCCCCCTGCCTATGGAAAAGCAAACCGGTTCTTAGGAGGACTGGCTTCTGAACCCATTGAGCACTGGCTCGAGCCCCAGCCCAGAACTGGCCCTGGAACCTGTTTGGTGGAAAAGGGGCATATTTGAGGCAGGCCTGTATCAGAGGCTGGCCTTTAGTTCCTCTGTTTGATGAGCAAAATTGTTCATATGCTGGTAGGGATCCTAGTTTTGAAGCTTCAAATGGGTTTGGGAGCAAAGTAGCTGTACTGGACTGCTAATACAATTCAACAGTGCCTGTAACTATTTCAAATTAAAAGCCCAAAAGATAACAATTCATTAAAGAACTGATAAAAGGATTACAAATTAAATGACATAGTTACTACAAACTACAGTTGGCTGATATTTCTATACTGACTGTAGTGAAGAACTTTGAACAATGCCAACACTTAAAATGGTGAAATTTATTTAAAGTTGCAGAAAGTTCATTATAGTTAACTGACATGCACACTATATGACACTTTCCTGTGTTATTATTTGGGGTCTGGCCCTTATTTTTTTACATGATGACCATTTGTCTTTTTGGGAAATACATTTAAGTTTTCACATGAATATGCCATCCACATCATAGCTTTCACTTTTACCCTTGAAATAATTTATTTGCCATATGTGAGCATTTACAACTCTCTCTCATGCTCTGCATTATATATGTGATGAATGTACCCTGAGCCATCAGCAAAAAAAAGATTAGATATGTATCCAGGATTTGGCCTGTCGATTTACTTTATTGGTTTCCTAAATCTCCAAAACCATTAATATCCAGTCTTCCTGCCACTTTGCCCATCCTTGGCATCTCCTCGGGGCTTACATCATCGTCCTCATCTGTTGCTGCCAAATTAGATACCACCTGAAGTGGAACATGGCATCAATTTTCTGGCTGTTTTTCTCGGGCAATATATTTAAAAAAAAAAAAAACATGTTCTTTTGGTAGCAACCCAACACTCGAGATTTGCAAAGACTTATCTGTCCAAACAGTTTTCTTTGAATTCCCACAGGTAGTCTGTCAGTTCCAACATGAAGGAGCTGTACTTCTTATCAATCTGCTCATTTAGAGTTGCAGGGTTCATCTTTTCAGAGGCTGTTTCTCGCTCTTGGCTGCACAAACCCTATAAACTAACATCACTATAAAGCTCACATATGGGTGACTGAACCGTTTTGTTTTCTCACTGTAATATCTACAGTCTTGCAATCACGGGGACTGGTCCAATCCATCCATGGTTGTCCTGCCTAGTACAGGAGCAAGGGTTTTGGGTTAGGGAGGGTGGACTGATGCTGAAGGTTAATCCTGTCAAAATGACCCTCACACTGATGGAACCAGGGTGACATTCGCAGGTTTCCTCAGAAGCTATACGAGACTGACCAGTTGTGTGGTTGCTCTTTTTAATCCCTCCTGCAAGGCTCACTCGAGCACTGTGGCCGACTTTATTAGATCTGTGCGTGGCTGGCCTTTCCTCCGGGACGATGTCAACAGGGGGTGGCAGAAACCTGATCCTCGAAGTCACAACTCTATGCTTTTTCTCTCCATCTCCGTGGCCTAGTTCACTGTTAAAGGTCAGATAAAGGTCAGGGTTTCTACACACCCCTGCTTCTGTAGCTCTGTCTTCAAAGTGCTGGATTTCAGGGAAGTGATGTGGTCTCTCAAGACGTCCTCGAGTCAGACTTGTCTGGCTTCTCACCATCTCAGGATTCAAGTCTGCCAGAATCACTTACACGTCCTGAGTAGTAGTCGTAGAAAAATCACAGTGATCTGCTGCAACTTTCCCCATGTAAAACTCCAATAAAATCAAATAAGTAAGATTTAGAAAACTTCCACAAACTTCTGCTTCGTTGGGGATTTCATCTAGTTTTTTATTTATAACTATGTTTTTTAGGACATACCGAAGATATCACACAAAATCACCTTTACTTTTGGGAAACTAAAAGCCTTTTTTAGATATACAGTTTATACCTACATATGGAAATGTACAAGAACTTTTTACTGTCACCTAGTAACATTTACAAAATATCTCCAACAGCAAAAATCTGTAGGATGAACCCTTCAGATTCTCAGCTGTTTGGGTCCGATTATCTCCCCACATTATCCTGTAGTGTGAGGGGCTAATCTTTGAATTCCCGAACTTCTAGCAGAGGAATCGTGGCCGCCCCGATAACATTAAACATGTTTGATATTTACGATTTTAAAAAAAAGGAAAACGTCTGGAGGAATACTCTGGCTAATATAGCGTCGCGAGATTCTCGGTGTCCCAGTTGAGTGTTAATTGGACGCCGGGAATCTTGCGACGCTATATTAGCCAGAGTATTCCTCCAGACTGCAATAGCTAGCATGCCGTTGGTAGCTATCAAAAGTGTACGTTAGTACAAATGACACTTAAAAACTCACCGAAAGCTCCCACTGAACGACAGACATACACCACGTTGCCAACCATTTCTTCATCCATGCCCCTTTTTTCCTGGGTTTTCTCCTGTTTTTGGTGCCAATGCAACTTTAATTGGATCCATTGTTTACAAAGGCTACTCATGTAATTACGTAACGTGAGGTCATGTGAGATGATGCGCTGCTCTTTCGGCCACAATATTTTTTTTACTATTATTCTGCAGTGTGTGATGCGCCACAATTTTCGCAGTGTGAGGATGTTTGAGGTAACAAAGATTTTCCTTATGTGTCAAATAAAAAAAAAGGTCAGGATTTTCAAACTCCTGTAGTGTGATCCAGACTTAAAACACTTCTTACATATAAAAATTTTACACAAAAATAAATTCACACAACAATAATAAAGTCAGTTTATCCACAGTGTATTTAAGAGTTTTCAACAGCAACACAGAAGCAATGATCTAACGATTAAACACTTTACATAAGGCATGTGAACAAAATGTATTAGTATGTGTTAGCAATCTGTGTTTGCACCATGTGGAAAATCCTGAAACTGAAGTGACTAAGGACATCACTACATAGACAGAGGATCACTCATGGTCGAGGTCAACAATTGCATTAATACAGATACTGATACAGAATAGGTAGAAATATGATTATTATTGCAGTAAAAGTATGAAAAACTTAAAAAAAAAACCCTTGCAGTTGTTTAAAATGAATTGTGCTCCTCTGTGTTGCCCCAAGGAGCTGCTTAATTAACAAAAAAAGAAAGAAGAAAAAAAAGAAAGAATGGCAATTATTACTTTATGTAGTTGTTAATTGGGGTTTGTCTGAAAGGGGAATATGAAATGCCAAGGAAATTACAGATTAGTGCATTAGAGAGCAATTAATTTATTGACAGTTCTGACAGAAAGTTCAAACTGGGAAATTTGCAACGTTTCTTTACACATAAATCGAATTGTTATCATCTGAGGGTCGCGGAAAAAACGTCATCTCGCTGCCCCTGTAACAAATAAACATGTCAAATGGTTTTCACCCTGAATGAAATGGAGACACTTCATTAAGCCTATTATAAATTCTGATTAAATTCCTCTGTAACATTAAATTAATGAAGCACACATCCAAAGATAATTGAAAGCTATGCAGATCAAACTAATATACATGTAAGTAATTAAATTGATGAAGGAAATTAATTAGCTATCATTGCTAATGATATATTCATGCTTTGGTTTGTCTTAAAATATAAATACAGCAGAATGCATCTCCATTCCTGCAGGTACTAAATATACAAATATGAAAAATACTCCCGGTGTAAGGTTTTAATGCTTCAGAGGGAGATATATTCCCTGTCATACCTGGTGAAAAATTAATTTGAGGTGCAATTGTACCAGCACACAGAGTATATAATATGTGATAAACCCTCGGAGATGTAGTGGGTGTTCTCTCTGCACATAATGTCACTGCAGTGGGAATATTTCTTCCACTGTCTAACCTTTTCCACCAGCTGAGCAGCCTGAAAGGTTTGGTGCAGATCTGCTTAATTTGAATAACTTCTAAAGGGAAGGTGGTGCAACCAGGAATCAAGGATCTCTGCAGCGACACGGCAGAGGAATCAGGAAAGTGTTTCTAATGATCCGTGGATGGACTCAGCAGGTGGTTTAGCAGGGCTAAATTTAAAGAACTAAATGTGTCGGCTTAATCATTTATTTTATAATATTCATTAAGACGGATATTTTTGTCCTACTTAGAAATACTGAACACGGATCTGAGATTCTGAAAATGGAAATTACATACATGCGACCAAGGAGTAATGGTGTTAAAAGGGGCGTTGATAGAGATACTCAACTGTAAGTGGAGTATATAAGGACATTTTTCTATTTTTCTTTGACTAAATTTAAAGATAATTCAAGTTTATATCCACTGTCAAGCTCGTCTAAATAGTTGAAGATAGTAACAATCGAGCAAAAACAACCCTCACCGACTTCAAAAATTAGATTTACTTTAAAGCTCCACTCGTGAATAAACAGCTACTCGAATGGATAATGTGAATGGGGGAATTTGTAGCAACCAACAGCAGATTTTGAAGTTAACCTTGAATCTAAAGAGCATTTTAGTAACACCTTTTAACTCTTTGTTGTGGTTGTTTTGTGCCCAAATCACTTTTGGTTGCAAAGCTTTGAAAAGAAAAAAAAAAAACTAAAGGTACTCAAATTGTACATTGGACACGTTAAGGACCAACACAAAGGACGATGCAGCAAAAGATGCAGATTTTGTTGATTAAACTTATCATTTTTACGTTTAGCGGAAATGTTTAGTGGAAATGAAAGATGTAAGTAGACAGTATTCTGTTTCAGGAAATACTTCATACTCTACCCTGAACACTTGGTCCACCACCCTTCAGGTTATCTACCACAACATAGTATCTATGCGTATCATTTTCGCATATTTGTGTATTTATTTAGTTAATGTTTTCAATCTGAAAATGAAAGAGTGATTGATTTTGAATCAGACTAACACAAGTGATGAAGATGACTGTGGTTATATGGACAAAGAAAAGATAAAACCCACTGTCTGCCCAGCTGTTAACCCACTGAAACATCTGTAATCACTGAGAGGAAATCAATAAAGTGATTTGTATGGAAGTGACGATGGGGCTTGTGCAAATATTGGACGGACTCACTTTTGTTTGTAAATGAATTATTAATTAGGAATATTAATAAAAAACATGACCGAGTGATTATAATTAATGAAATATACTGTTAGGGTTGAAGTAAGACAATAACCTTGCATCTAAACCCTTCGCTGTTCTGTATATTTGTTGAGAAATCCTGCACAAACTGAGGCCCAACATTAATATCTTAAAAAGTATATTCAAATACATGAGTCAAAAGCCCCAAACTGCTCCACCAGTCTCCTAGCAGAATCTGATCAGCCCTCAGATCGCTTTGTACTTCTGAATAACTGAAGAGATTTAGTTGATGGTGCTATCAGTACAAGCAGAACTTACTGAAATGGAAACAAGACATGGAGTCACTGCTGTGTACTCCATGTTCCCATCATGTCTCTGTATGGTTGTTTTTTTTTTCCTGACACACTCCAGCTTCATCTTATATGCTGAGGATGCTCATGCCTGTCATGTTTTCATCCCAGGGTTGTAGTGACCCCACATCTCTAGAAATCTATGGATGAAGCTGTGCATGTATGAATGAAAGAGTGCACTTCTTAGATGTATGGTGTTGATCACATTAATATATTTACATGTGTGTTAGAGCTATTGGGTTGTCATGTCTCACCTTCAAAAGCATGAGGTCTGCATATTTGGTGACATTTACTCACGCAAAAATACATCTCACAAGCAATCTGTCTGACTTTTATTTTGTAAATTGATCGGGCATCCTGTGGTCCAATCTTAATATCTCATTATGGATGCAACAGGCTCGCAAGATTCACATTTCCAGCTTCCACTGCCAGTTTTTACTTGGAAACAATCAGTCTTCCAGCATCAGCGTTGCTAATTCAAAACGCATTTTAATGTATTTTTCTGCAGTCCCTTCAGCCACGATGGAGGATTATTAAAAATGCACACCTCATCTGTTCTGGCCTTTTATTCTTTGACCAGTTTTGCATTCTTAAACCCGCCACGAGGTTGGACTTGATGTGCGAGAGTAACCTCAGTTTTATTATAATAAGCAGTCGGCATTGCTGTAAGGATACTGTACGGCATTGTGATTCATCGTGACCATTATTTTTCCATTCGCTGTCGGACTCATGAAGCTAATTAATCTCATTGTTTTCAAGGGAAATTGAGTTTGAAAAGGACTTTCAGCTGCAGCGTCTCGAATGACACACTTGTTTACTGCTTCTTTTCTCAGTCACTGTTGGCGAGTGCAGCTGGGCCTTTTTCATGAACACGGTCATTGGTGAATAAAAGGTGCGCGCCACCTTTCATCTCACCCAGCGCAACTTTTACCGCACCCCTCTTTTTACCCATGTCAATGCCTAATGGCTTTGCAATTGGCTTTTAAAAGCTGCTGTGTTTTGGCCTTTACCCCCAAACTCTCTCTTTTTGTGTGCTTTCTTTTCCACAACATTGTTTTTCTCTGTACTCTTTCTGTCACAGCACTTTGCTCAGAGAACACAATTAAATTTGTTTGACTTGACCGGTAAATAGTGGAATGGCCCACTCAATTCTAAAAAGCAACACCGGGCTCGTGTGCTGAAGTGGTCCAAAGATAGAATTTGAACTTCGCTATCTGGGTTGTTTGTGGTTGCTGTGCTCTCTGGGAAGGCCATTAGCTGATCTGACCTGTGCAGTTAAGAGGTGTCAACTATGATTTGCTATTGTACAGCGCCGGTCTCTATGGTTCAATGCTGATGGTCTTTAAAAGCCCCAATGAGGAGCTCTCCATTATCATCTACTTTAGGACCGTCTTTGTTCAAGGCTCTCTGCCGTTCACCTACATTAGTTCTTCATATGTAAGGTTGAGCGTGACATCAGGACTTTGCAGAGTCTGGACCAGGATCAGGTATGGAGCAGTTTTCCTTTCGATAATGACTTTAATGCAGAAGAGTTTCCTAAACAGGAAGTGGACTCATCATCAACTTACTTCCTGATTCTGACATCATGCAGCTTTCTGAATGAGAGCAGATGCAGCTGACCTGAGAGTCAGCAGCATCCTCTCCCAGTGGTCGATGTGTAAAACTAGGTCAGGGTTGTTTTGTTTTTTTCACTCTGCCATTGGTGTGTTTGTTTTTGTTTGTCTGTCCATCTGTCTGCAACAATATGAAAAAAAAACAAAAACAGATCTTGATGTTTTTAAGAATCTGGTCTAATCCAAGAAGCAAATGATTGAGCTCTGGCCAAGATCAGAGGCTGGGACCCTGTCTGAAAAAAATCCAGAAAATCCCTATTACTCATAGAAGGTGGATATGTTGACAATGGCGACAGGAAGCCAGTAGGGGGCAGTGAAACACCACTGGTTTATCTGAGCCAGAGAGGAAGAAGAAAAAGGAAGTGGTATGTACAAACCAAAAATAAGGCCAATGTGGAAGTGCAAAAAAAAAAAGTGCAATATCACTGATGGCCTCTAGGTGCTGGCTCCCAAAAACTGACTAATTCAAAAATAATAATTTTCAGGAAATACTCAGTCAATACATCTTCTTCACAAGTCATTCTGATGTCAATAGCTAAAGCCAATTGTTCTTATCAGTGAATGTGGAAGATTTTGGGGGCGTGGTTAGCTTGATTGACAGATCTAGTCTCCAATGATTTACAGGTGGTTTGGAGGCTCATTCACTGGTGAACACGAGTATCATACATTAGACAGAGTCCTCTGGTTCAAGAGTCAGATCCACCTCCTCGCTCCTCCCTTCATATCCAAATATGGTCATTTTGGCATCCATCCATTGAAAACAATGTGTGAATATAATGTATAACTTTGTCAATCCTTAATGGATTTTGTTCTGTCCACACATGGAGGATGGTCATGTCTTTAATTTGTTTTTTGCACAGTTTTTTTCCTACAAACACAGTAGCCCTAATATTAGTCAGTATTTTTTACTGCACTATGACACCATCAGTCAGTGTTTTTCACACATCTACTTGTTGCTTTATGTTTATATCTTTTCATCAAGCAAATGTTGCACCAACTGCTTTTGCAGACTGTCATATTTCCTCTCAAGCTGGTATCTGGAGATACATATAGTGCGCCTACCTACAGAAAGCTCTTCATTTTTTTTGCATAACTTTTCTTAAAGTTGAAGTGAGACTGCAGCCAGCTAATGATTTGTCACTGCATGCCTAATTAACCAACAGCTGGCACTTACAATGCTACATGTTTGTTAGGCTCACAACTTGAATGCAAAAGTCTTCATGATGCTTATGCATACATGGAGCATCTTATCTGACTGACCTGCCTTCCTCAACCTTTTCTTAGACTTCCTATTAAGCAAATGATAAAGAATCATCCCACATATATTATTTTTTTTCCCCAAGGAGAAGTGTTCTGTCAAAGAAGCCTTATGTCTGTGTCTAAGAGCAGAAGACAGTTCAAATTACCCTGGCCAACATGGTGATGATTATGCTGTCTTCCTGCCTTTGTGCTACGCCAATTATACTTCCAAAGGCACAGGAATTGTCAACTCTCAGCCAATCAACACACTAGTTGCTCCCTTCGACGGTGAATTCCTGAGTCGATTCTTTAGAAAAGACGCCTTGGCTTGAAAATTGCACACTTTTCTCCAGCTTGTGAATAGGAATTAGGGTTATCAGGGCATCAAAGCGTACAATTCAGATGTTAATGCTCACTAGCCATTTTTAGATTGCGAATATATATACACAAGGGGAGTTTCTCTTTAACAGTCCTACCACTTTTACATCATAGTGTCACAAGAAAAATACGACCAAAAGTTTGGAGAGGTAAAAAAATGAAATGGTTTAGACTGAATGATTTAAATGTTGTATTTTATTGTCTAAAAGGGCGAAATTTAACAATTTTGTCGAAATTAAACAAAAACTCTGTCACTGTATTTGTATTCATCTACATTGTATTAACAAGATACGCACGCCTGACAACAGACTTTGTGTCTATGTGAAGTTTGGTTAAGTCAGTTATTTTCATCTATTGTCTACGTGTTTTCTACATTTATGAGCACAAATGAGGTACATGATTTTTATTTCAAAACATGACAAATTTGTAAACTACGTTAAAACACTATTGGCACTGGTTAGTTTTGTTTTTTTGTTTTTTTTACCGTATACTCTATATCAGCGGCCTCCAACCTTTTTTACACCACAGACTGGTTTCATGTAGGCATTATTTTCACGGACCGGCCTTGTCCTCTTTCCCTTTGCAAAGAAGCTCTCCAAAGATGTTTGTATTTTATTCATTTTCGCTAGTTTGCGGGCATATTTTTTGGCTAACGTATCTGACGTTATACGTGATAGGTTTTATCACGTGACCGAGACAGGCAAATGACGTGTCAAGAGGCAATGGCAAAAGTTAAGTTGAAGAGAATCCGGTTGGTCCTTTCAAAATAAAATGTCTTTCAGACTCTAATAATCAATGCAACTGAAGTTATATTTTCTTTATTCTTTCTTTGCGGCCCAGTAACAACTGCCCCACGGACCGGTACCGGTCCCCGGCCCGGTGGTTGGGGACCACTGCTCTATATAGCAGATGAAAGTTGCCACTGTGATGTCACCTACAGGTTTGCACAGTAAGATTTTCAAGCCAGAAGTTTGGCATTTGGACTTCACTTACTTGAAGCCAGAAGTGACCATATTTGGATATAAAGGGAGGAGTGAGGAGGCGGGTGTGACCCTTGACCCTGAGGACACTGTCC
>OOFC01048060.1:20092-34913 GCA_900323345.1 Pseudochromis fuscus
GTGTTTTTTTTTTTTTTTTTTTGTCTGTGATGGAGTGTAAATTATATTCTCGACGAAAAAACGAAAAAAAAAATCAAGTGCATACATAGATCAAAGGGGGAGTTTACTTGTTAAGCACACACACACACACACACACACACAGGTGTCTCTTCTTTCTCTGTGTTCTTTCTTTCTTTTTTTTTGCTCTTCTTTCTCTTCCACTAATGGGGATGCATGCCCAGCCATCTGTGAAGGACAAGGGAACCTTTTGGCCGAGACAAATCGCTTTGGAGCAGGGCTGCAGTCTCCCGCCACCTCCCCATCCCCGAGCTCTCCACGCACATACACACAGATGAACACATGTACACACACTCTGTCCCTCTCCTCCAGGGTAACAAGGGAAGCGTCTGCGTTGGGTCCATAGTGTTCCATCAGGAGTCAGCCAACTGAGCCACCGGTCTAATCCCTACCAGCAGCCCACATGGCCGCACTGCCAAGTTCCAATTAGATCCATAAAAAAAAAAGTGCTCCAGTTTTCCTGAACGGGGACCTTTTTTGAGGGGTGCGCCCAGCCCTCCATGACCCCCCGTCTGCGTGATATATAACAACACGACAGTAAAAAGCACGATGAGATGGCGAAACAGCCCAGGACTGTGTGATACCCCAGAGGGGGTGACACTTGTAAGGAGCAAACAAAGCCCTCTCCTCCCCACTGGGAAACAAAGCAGTAACTGTCTGCTCAGCGAGCTGCAGTGACTCAAAGAGACAAAGTTCAAACCTCAGAGGCTCTGGGACCCATAAACCTCGCAGCCGGCGATGATTGGCAGGTTTATCAAAGCATGGGTACTGAAGTACGCAGAACTCCTATTTTCAAAATTATAGGGGCTGGCGCATTGCAAGAGATAGGCCAATTATTTGGTGGTAATCCTTCAGTGCAAGTAATGTATCATTTCAAGTGAACTGATTGGTTTTATGGCGGGTCAGAGAAGCCAATAAGTATTTCTGTGTGAAATATTATAGTTGACATTCTTGAGCTGGTGCGATAACAATTTAAAGTTTTACATTTCACAACTCGGAGTTTGACAATTGGTGGCTTTACGATTTAACCGGGCTGTCTGCAGAAGCTGTCAGGTGCCGAGAAGCACCGGCGATCAGAAATTGTAATACAAAGCTTTTCCACTAAGTTAGAGGCTGACGAAAAGCTATAACAACGGATTTATAACTCCTATCTTCTATAAACAGGACCAATATACTGTAAATGGCGACAGGCCTTTAATAGTGCTAGCTCTTCAGAGGTAAAGAGTTCTGCTGACAACAATGTCATCGACGGTGTCTGTGTTAGTGTGTGTGGCCGTGTCCAAACCTACTAATGTCCTGAGTGACCTTGCTAAATCAAGACCAGTAGATTGAGTCATCCGCTCTCCCTGTCCATTGCTGAAGCACTGAGGCTTGAAGTATACATTTGCGCGCCGCATTACACCCTCTAATAGGCAGTCAGTCAAAATAACACGCTGCCTGAAATGTCAGCGTTTACCTTTGTAATGACCAAGCTTCCACTGAAATTAATAGATCCTCAAGCTCATCTCTGTAGCTGAGTGTCTTCGTGCTGTCAAAGGCAGAGACCCTGAAACCGCCAACCCACACGGACGCTCGCACACATCAACACACTTCACTGTGTACCTGCACAAATATGGAAGTCACTGCAACTTTCTGCCGCCGGTAGCCGATGAAACGCAGTCTAATAGCATATTAACTCACAGAGGTTTTGGTTTGATGGGCTTGTGTGAAGATGTTGCATTCAATGGATCCACTGTGATGAGGTGACTGTGTCTGACCATCCTTTGAGTAGAGCCTGTACGGTACTGAGGACATTTACAAACTCCTGCTGTGAGGTGGACGATTCAGAGCTAGAAGGTGCAGGGGAAATAGATTCAAGATCTCCTTTGTCCCTGCATCTATAGCTCTGCTCAACAAAAAGTCCCTTATGTGGTAGTTATTGCTTCTGTTTGACTTTAGGATTTAAGGTTCCTTTAAATCAGATTATTTATTAGGACCCAAATGCAGATCTCAGAGCAAAGCAAAAGGTCTTTAATTAACCAAACAATACTGAAAGCTCTGCACCATGAGGCAGGAACAAACAAAAAACAGTCCAAAGAGACTATAAAGCAACTAAAAACCAAAACTACACTAAACTCCAACAAGGAAGCAGGAAAAGGAAGCAGGAAATGTGAGACAAACGAAGTGAAAAAGACAAGACGAAGGCCGGGAGTATCTGTGATGGAGCAGTGATTAGCAGACGAGACACAGGACAGGGCCAGTAATCAGAGGGAGAAAGACAGAAACAGGAAGTGATACTTAACATAACACAGACAGAGCTCTACCAAAATAAAACCAGGAAAGGACAGAGACAAAGACAGAGAGAGAAGGGGACAATCAGAAAACCGAGAAATCAAGACCAAAACCAAAGAAGAAGTTGAGAGGAGACTATCTATCTATCTATCTATCATTGAAAAGGTTTTGTTCAATCATCAATATCTGGGGCACGTCACCAGAAAAATGTCTAAATCCAGACTTGGCCAAAGCAAAAATCGGAAAATTTTTCCTTTCAATGAACCTGTAACATTTTGACTGACTCTCTCAGGGTGAGAGCATTATACCGAATTAATCACACCTCTGGGTGCCTTGTCACCCTCTGTGCTAATGCTAACCCCCTACACACTCTCGCTCTCCTTCTGCCAGCTGGGAGAGAAAAAGATAAGGCCCACTTTCACCTCTGAGTGACCATGAATGTCTGTAGGCTCACTTTCATTCAAAGAAACTGTCACGGCAGGAATCTCTGTCGCTCTGTGATTACCCGATCAGACACACATGATCACCTTTAAAATTCACAATTATCACACAGTCAGATCCCAGATTTAGACGGACATCCAAGTGAATATTCACAATCTGCCATTTGACACAAAGACATCGGATTATACCTGAATCACCTTCACGAGGAGGTTAGCAGGAGAAAAACAGTCACATCCGCTACCTGGCCCGATGTTTTCAATGCTTCCTGAAACTTAGAGAGTAGTTTAAAGACCCCACTTGGCCATGTTCAATGATCATATGCATAAACAGTGGCTGCTATTAGTGTGCCACCAGAGTGCATTCATGTGTATTCACGGGTCACTGGGAAAATGCAGCATCTGCCCTCACCTCCTCTACTGTTGCTCCCATATACACAATAAAATGAAATGTTAATGGATGCTAATGAAATGGCTAATTGTGGATTCGGTGCAACCATGCGAAGCTCCCTCTCTAGGCCTTGCTGTTCATCGTTTATCACACAAACACCTCTTGAGAGTTCGAGGGGGAGAGGAAAAAAAAATAAAACAACAGAAAAATAATAATGATAATAAACATTAAAAAACAATGAAACGACAATTATTATGCATGCAGACTTAGCGGCGCGCTAACCTGCTGTGCAGCGTGCGTCACGCCAGCTCAGAGGTGACATTCCTTTGTGCTTGTTCCACAGATTGCGGTGGAACTTTTTCGGATAGCGAGATGGAAAGGCAGCTCGCAGTAGGCTGGCCGGCGGCGATTTTTCACCTCAGCAACAGTCTTGCTTGTCAGTCCCGACAGAGACAGCCGCTGAGGCCCGCTAAAGCTGAGTAAAGCTCGCGGCTGTCTTTATCTCTCGGCCTGTGAGCCCAGAGTGGTTTCAGGCAGTGATTAGTGAGGCGGATCCCACGTGGGTCACCCTTTTGCTGGAGGAGATCAGTGCTGGAGATTTGAGGCATCTGGGCACCTTTGTAGTAGGAGCATGTGAGTGACAAGAGAGGAGAGGTGGATGGAATGGAAACTGGAGAGAATTGAGACAGGCAGATGGAGAAGAGGTCTGGGTAGTAACAGGAGGAGATGAAGGCTGTGTGATTAGTTTGCTCGGGGAATAGTGTAGTGAAAAGCGTTTGGTATTTTAGGCGGGGAAACGCTGCTACTGCTACTGTTTCATAAGAGCTGCGTCATGCCTCTGTAGGCTATTTCCGAACACCTGAATATGAATATGAGCCAACATTTGGCCGAATGTCCATGGAAAATATCATCCTTTTTACATTCTAGCCCGTTTTGCTTTCCTCCATCAATATTATTATTTGATGGTGTTGTAGGATGGGTTTGACTTCTTTGGGAAATGCACTTATTCCCTTTCTGGCTCGAAGTTATACGAGAAGATTTGTAGCGCTCGCTCTCCGTCGATTGAATGCGAAGCTGTAGCCATGCAAGAATAAAATGAGATGTCCCTGTTTTAGAAAACCAAGAAATGGAGTGGAACATAACCCCGTGTCAAACTGTCACTTTTACACCAAGTTTTCTTCATATGGATAAAACAAAAGTGGGGATAAAAAACGATTTGATCCACTCCACTCGAGGCTTCGAAACGAGGCGTCGTGCTCAAATATGACTGATTTTACATATCAACCAGAGCAGATTAGAAACAGGGGACTGCCTTTAATGCAAGCCTGCCCCAAATAATGCACATTTCCTGTATGGTAACACTTTACCTCGCCTCGGTTTGTGGCACGTTTCCACTATCAAAACGTACTGGGAATTTGGTACCTGGTACGACTTTTTTAGTACTTCCTCTTCTGTGGTTCCAAAAAAATACCCAGTCAGGTACTAGCAGGTACTGAAATCTTATTGGTTGAAATCATCAGTGCGTCATTGCATCATCACTGCACGGACACATTTGTACTCGCAAGCCGACTGTCTGCACAGTTATAGTCAGACTAAGTTTCTACTATGTGGAGAAAACCACTAAATAGATCGGTTCAATCTACAATAACAGGCTTTACTGCAACGTTAACATTTTATGTAAAAATGTCAGCTGAAAAAACGCCTTCACCTGAGCACCTGGTTGGTCGAACAGTTGATGGTGGTTGTAGCAAGAGCTCACATCTCCGAAAATGTCGGAGTAAGTTCTTAACCAGGCTCTAACTTGATGGATTAACAACATATTTGAAATAAAAACAACTAATTTCTCGTCTGAAACAATCTTCAAACTGCTTTCTGTGACATCACAACAGATATTTTGAAGATTACTTCATCACCTTCCTCCTCCTTCACCTGATGACCGGCTACACAGAAGAGGTTTTCTGTAATGCAAATGCAACCGAGTCGAGTCAACTCAAGTAAATAGCATGTAGGCTAGTGGTAAAGCGCCAATAGAGGCCTGTTATGTTCTGTAGTTGAGATAAGTACAGGCCCTGGACACAGTTTGAAGAAATATAGTGCAACTTTCTCCTCAGTCTTCCCTAAAAGGGTAAAAACCTCAGTATATTAGCTTCACCGCTGTGCCTCTGTGCCTTTGTACAACCTCAAAGTGCTGCTAGCATGACTGCAGACTCTTGTTTAGCATTATATCGCAGCAAGAAATTGCATTCTAGCCCACTCTCAATCAATAAGAGTAATTACCTTCACGGCTAAGCGTGTTTCTTTTTTTTCCTTTCCGTCCTGCATCCCAATAGCGCTGTCAGCTCGAGCAACGTCAAATAGATGTTAAACCGGCAGCACAATGCTTAAATAAGAGCAGAGGTGACAAAGTGTGATTACGTTTGAGCAGCGGAGAATCCTTGTTTACTTTGATGGCAGATCGAAGATATATATTCGACTCCTAACGTCCACAGTTTGCTGTAATGGCAGCAGAAACTAATGGCCTGCAGGAGATAGCCTATGACTTTAAAATGAGGAAAACGTCCTTATTGCGAGAACCAAAGAAGAAAGATGGTATCTGAGTCTAAAGGTGGTTCGAGGAACTTTGGCGGGACACGGAGGTAGAGATGAGCTCTCGTCTCATCACACTCCCTTTCATCCGCCTTTCAGAGCGAGCGGCGGCGCACACTTCTTTTTAAGCTCATGTTAATTACCATTCTGAACGCGTTGAATAACCTTTTTATAAGGATGTAGATCATTTTCGAAGATGGAAATTGAATTTAAGCAGGTCGTCCACTTTAAAAATTCTGCACCTCGCACTTACACTATTTTTTTTCCCTTTCGCTTGTGCGGCGGTCTTAAAGGTCTTTTTGTACGAGAACCGCGAGTGAGCCGCGAAGCAACTTGACCTCCTATTGATTAGAGAAATTTTGCATTTTCCAGGTTTCTAAATCAGAGTCCATTCAACACTGAAAATTACTAATCCTGCAAAAACCCAGACTACAAAATAAAGGACACTTAACCCACTTAACAGGTTTTTGCAGGAACATGTAATAGGAATATGCTTCAAGGAGTAATTTACGACATTGAAATCAGCATTCATTTCCATATTCTCATGGCTCTTGCTTCGACTTTATAGTGCTAATTATGCCCATTACAGTGTCATTGATCCCCCCACCACCACCACCACCACCACCACCACCACCCGTCTTCAGTGGAGAAATAGAAAACCCTGCCATTTGCTTAGTAATGAAGAAAGTTGTTCCATTTCAGTGGACTAACCTCCCATCTGCCTTCATGCTGCTAAATGAAACTGATTTGCCTTTAAGACAATACGTCTTAAGTCTGAAAGAGAGACAGAGAGAGCGAGGGAGGGACGTGGGATAAGAGAATCATAAGGGGGCACTTATGCATATGTTTGATAAAGATAAGTGACGTCCCATCTATTGGTCGTTAATGAGATCTTTTGCAACAGGAAGATGTATGTGGCTGTGGTGTGGTGCGCACTAGTGGGAAATGACTGCTGAAGGGGGCTGCGGAGGGAGGCACTTCATCAAGTATAATTGCTGCCTTGTACACACTGGGTCCCCAAAGGCTTTGGCTCCTCTGCAGACACCCAAGAACCTTCCTCCTTTAAATTCCCTTTGTGCTCTTCTTCTTCCTCGCTCACGCCGTCTATCTTTTCCCCTGCTGACCCACGCGCCCCTCTCCTCCCCGACTACATTATTTCCTGTTAAACAATGCTAATAGAACAATGTCTTGCTGGTTACAGAGTCTGAATAGAGGCTTGATTAATCAGGCAAAAACACAATGACTTCCTCTTCAACACTGGTCCCCTGTGTTCCCTTTACTTTCATGTATAGTAAGTTTTTTTTTGTCTACGCAGTGCATTTATTTCGGGGAAAACAAAGTTACTAAATCAAACAGGAATAGCAGCTCTTTTATCTTGCTTAAGTTGTAACATTTTGCCACGCGGTTCATTTTTAACAAGAAATATCGGAAATAGGACACCGCGCTCGGAGCAATCTCTCTATTTTTAACGTATGCGAAAGCAAACAAATAAATCTGATCATGGCTTGAGTGGCGCACACACATGTATTTATAGCTGCTGTAATTTTTCAATACAGCCTAATTGTGATTTTCCAAAGAAATAAAACCTCAGCAGCCCTGCTAATCAGTGATATTGTGTCAAAATCCCCCTTTTTGTAGCATTTGCTGTGTGTTCACCAATTAGCAAATAAAGGGGATTTTGCATATTCAGACAATTACAGCATAATGACGAGAGTCTGAATGCAGGAGGAAAAAAGAAGGAAATATTCTGAACAATCTTAGAAATGGCACAAGATGCAGCGTATTTGTGTGAGCCTGTCACAAGATTTTTGATTGATCCGCGTCTCGCCGCTGTCTGTCCATCTGCCCGTGTCCGATCATATAGCGCATAACATGTAGAATCTCGTTCGCTTGCGGCGGGCGGCGGCTTCGACAATACATCGACTAATGGGCAAATTCCAAAGTGGCACCAGCAATTTTGGCACAATCCCCTCAAGCCCATTCAAGGGATGGCGGGAACACTGGCACGCCACTAAAGCAGTTCCACTAAGGGCTGTTCATGTTGGCAACAAGGAGTGGAACTAAGTGCAACCATCAGCCAGTCCACGCAGATTGCATGGCACATCAGCGCAGCGCAGCCCTTCCAGGAATGGAAAAGGGTTTGTTTCCTGCCAGAGCTGTGGAGCAGCCATGTTCATAGCAGGTTAGCCCCTCTGCTGGGTACATCAGGTGGGCTTTGGAGAATGAGAGGGATGGAAATAAAGGAGTGCATGACTGGATCAGCAGATGGGGGATATTCTGTACTTGGTGCCATGCAGCTGCGACTGCAGATAACATATGCCAGGGAAAGGGGGCAGACAGAGGCTCTGTAAACCATGATAATCCAAACAATGTTTTCTAAAGGAGGGCCAATACAAAGCCTAATGGTACTTCAGTTGAACATTATCAAAGGTATTGGACACATTACAATGCAAATGTGTTTGTTTGGTTGCGTCTACATGCAACAATAATGACATCGCTGCCAATGTCGTTATTTTTTTAATGATTTCATCGATTGGCAGTTTGTCATAATAATGGTACCTGTCATGACTATCCAGAGAGAGTTCTTGATTATTTTATTCAGAAAAAAAAATCGTTTGTTTATTGACTAACAAAATTAAATTTAACCAAAAAAAGACAGCAGTAAGTCTGCATCACACCAATTAAAACTGAATTTCAGGATTAAATTTGCCTGGCGAGATGGAGGCAAGGCACGCTGCTGTCGAAAAGCAGCTGTGGATGACAACAGGAGGAACAGAAGGAAGAATCAGCCATTAAAAGTAAATTTAAATTAAAATTTCACTCTTATGAGGTTGTTCGGCATCAAAGTCCTGCATGAAAAAAAAATAAAAATGAATGAATGAAGACATATGTGTTGATTTATTTTTCTACCTTGACGGTGGCCTCTATATTAGCTTTCCCAGAGGTGGTAGTTTTTATCCAGTCTGTGTGGTTGTAATACTAATTACTGAGGCTACAGGACTACGTGTTGCTCTGACAGGTGGTGGAGTAGGTTGTCTACGAATCATAAGATTGGGGGTTTGATCCCTGGCTCTTCCTGTCCATATGTCAAAGTGTCCTTGAGCAAGACACCAAACCCAACATTGGTCCCGATGGCAGCTACCACCTCACATGGCAGCTCTGTAGCCACCGTTGTGTGAAAGTGTTTGTGAATGAGGCAAAACCTTGTAAAGCTAAGGTGTAGAAGTGCTATACAAATGTACTTCACTTACTGTGGTAATGGACCTAAATACAGAATTAAACCAACATATCAGTGTTTATATGCAAAGCTACTTGTTCTAGTCAGTAGTGAAATGCAGTACAGTGTAGCTTCTGGCAGCATCTCTTTAATCACAGTCAGCTGCTGCCAGGAAATGGCTAAACCAGAGTTTGAAGCCACTGGGAGAGCACAGACCTCTGCCAAGGTATAATCCACCTGTACTGCTGCCCTCTTGTGGTGAAATAACCTTAACTTGTCAAAACAGTTACACATTATAAGTATCACTAATATACAGAAGCCCTAAAAGGACGTGGTTCACTATATTTTTATTTTCTTCGTTTTCCCGTGATAACGATAACGATGAACGATGAAAATTTCAGTGGTTTTCTCGAGATCTCCAGTTATTTTTCTCATAATCTCTTGAAAATGACCGTTTTCTTGAGATAACGAGATAATTTTCTAGCGAGCTACAAATCAAAACAAAAGGCTGATTATTGGACCACAACACAGTGCGCTTTACTACCGTTTGTTTGTGCTTTGTGAGTTATGATCATTTGATGTTACTATGGTGCAGTCACCACGTCATTTTCTCGAGATAACGAGATAATTAATCCTATAATCTTTGAAAAAAAACAAACTTTATTTTCATGTTATCTCGAGAAAACGAAGTTTGCTTTCTCGAGATAACGATAAAACCACTGAAATTATCTCGTTATCACGGAGAAATAAAAATACAGTGAACCACATCCTTTAAGGGCTTCCGTACTAATAGGGATTTTTAGCACTTTTTTTTTTTGACAAGATCCCTCTGATCTAAAATTTAATCACTTGCTTCTTGGGTAATACCCAATTCAACGCACAACCCTTTACTTAAGTTTTGCTTTCATCAGAATTTCCCCATCTAGTTTGATTTAGATTTGAATGTATGTGTTTTTAGAAAAATGTTCCCAAAATTATCTTCAACCATGCCTCTCATGCTGCTTATAGACTACACAGCAGTGACTAACTCACCATGCAGGCTTACATGTAGCTATCCCCTTTGTTTGTTGTCAATTTTAATTTGATTTTGATCCTTTGCATAGGAAGTATAAGTACATTGAGGGTGATGTAACTACATGTTTTCATAAAGTACCTCCCTCCTCCTACACACACACCCGTTTAACTTTATTCATGTATACTTCACACAACTTTTTTGTCATATCCACATTAATAGCTTGTCATGTTGCCACAGGCACAAATGCTGACTGAAATGAGGAAGCCGAGCGAAGGGGCCAAATCATGTCTGCAGCATGTCCAAACAAACGGAGCAGGAACTGTTGGCCAACTCTTCAACAATGGGTCTGCCTATCTCCTGCAATGGGTACCTAGCTCTCATGGCAGCTGCCAAACCCACTTCAAATGGCCCCCACTTCAGACGAGATCCTTTAGAATAGGTTTGAGCACCATCATGAGACTGAGGCTAAGCCGTGAGAGGGACTAGCTTGTATAATTCTCACGAATATGCAAAGCCTTTGAACTCCACTGTATGCTGAAAATCATGCAGTTTACAGTGTGACTACAGATGATGGAGAATTATTGATTTATGAATGGGAGACGAGCCTTGTGGAAAAAAAGATTGATGGTTTGATGTCTTGGCGTGTCATCTCGGTGCATATGCTTTCTTCTTCCTGGCAGCTAAGGCCATCTGGTGTGTAATATGAATATGAACGACAGCGTATGGATGTCGCACGAGTCTTCGATGTGCAGTAATCTAACAAATGCAAGGAGTAAAGAAAACACAGTGAGCGCAGGAAGAGTAAAAATGCACTAAACAAGCATTACAATAGAGATGGAGCAATGCCACTCCTCTCTGAAGCTGCTGATTTCCTTCTTGAACTTTACTCTGAATGGACCTTTAAAAAAGGAAAAAATATGGCACTCAACAATAGGCTGCTGTATGTGTGGGTGTGAGGGAGTAGGAGGATAATACACAGGCTGCAGTGCATGAGTGGGCCTTTGTGCAATTGCCAAACTGAAGTGGGCATCTTTTCAACATACAGCAAACCATAGATTTACCAATATACGTTATGATACAGTGCAGTGTCCCTTCTGTTAAAATGGCAGACAGGGATCATCCGGGCGTTAAATCCTTACAGTAAATTCAAATTTCAAAAGCAAAGGAGGAAAGTCCTGGAGGGTAAATGCTGGTCCAGTTTGGTAAGTGTATCTACAGTTAAATTACGTTCTGCTACAGGATAAATATCTCCGCTATAAATCAACCTATCCCAGGTTTGTTCCCTTTAAGAAAAAACAAAAACAGAGAAATTTATATTTTAAATCCATGGGTTTTATGGTGGCACAGACGATCCATGATCAAACTATCACCTCGAGGGGGCGGAATTAATCCGTTCTGTTTTGTGTTGTATTAAAGTTCAGTCTGAATTTTTTTGTGCTCGCCACCAATGGCGTGCCGTCTCTGCAGTGTTGACCTTCGACTGGATGGAGGATCGGAGGCTTGAAGATGAATAGAGCTACTGCAGATTAATAGCTGGGTTGTATCATTCACCATTTTTTAACCGTCTGTGATAATATTATAAATAATAACTACTCTACAAAAGAGCTGGAAATACAACAGAAAACACTGTAAAATATATTATTTACAGTTTGTTTTCTGTTGATTTCGAGATACGTGAAACTATTGATACAATATCAAAAAAGTACCCAAAGAAATTACCCATATTTCTTTAATACAGCCATGTATTTATCATAAATTCGCGAATATTCATCTTCATTTAATGTATGAAACTGTTAAATTCAAGTTTAATATTGTCTAAAATTCAATTAATACAAAAACGAAACATTGGTTCTGTCATTTTACATGTTTTTTTTTGTTGATAAGTGATAAATATTTTGTATAATTATGAGTTTCCCAAAAAGGTTGAATAAATGTCTTTTTATCAGATAATATTTTTCATTAAACAGCAAAAATCAAACTACACAACAAGGTTAATTTATTTAGGAAACATAGTTTTGGCACACCACTACTGGGAAATAATTTAAAAATATTTTTATCATATTTCTCCCACAGTGCAGGTCAACAGGAACCTACATCTCTGAAATAAAGTCATTGATCATTAACAGGTTTCAGCTTCATGTGAACAACTTGTTTCTCTGCAACCAATCAGATCGCCTGATTTAAAACCATATTTGCTGTGTCACACCCTTCACAAAAAAATGCTCAAATTTGGGAATAAACTCATTTTTAATTGGTTTTTGTTCAACATCATGCAGTAAATGAGGTGCAAACATAAGAACAATAGAGAATACTGCAACATAAATCTTTCAGCGCACAAGTCAGACCATTTAGTAACGTGGATTGCTCCCAAATCTTCATTTACATACAATTATGTTTAGAGCTAATCATCTGTGCAAAGTATACTTCAGCCATTTGCCTCAAACAGGAAGGGGGTATAGTCTGATTAACAACCTATGAACCTGGACATTGTGGGAACTCGTTCATAGGAATTAATTTACTCTGCATATTGGAAGGCTCCTAATTATCAATTGTGCGTCATGTATTACAGTAACCCGTCTGACCTCCAATTACAATAGCACCAATCAGAGTGGGGTTAATTCCTAGCGACGATCAATTTGGCCCAATCATTTTGCTCCTCTCCCATGGGTGCCTCAGTCACTTTGAAGCGGGTAAATGCATTTCCAGCCAGCCCACATCAACATATTACCTTGTTTTACTGTCTCTGTTAATAGAACGCATTCATCAAAACCACTTTGCATATTGCCAAGCCTCTAAATGCAGCGTTAATGATACTGTGCTAAATGCATTCTCCAGCACACAGTCGGTCTCATTGAGATTAATACAAATGGACTATGACTGCTACTTTATTGGGAGCTTTTTGTCTGCTGATTTAGTTATTTTTTTGCCTACATATATATATTTATCTTCAGTCAACCTCCATCAGAATATTAGCGAATTAACTACTGTGTACAAGCCCTTGACTCGTAGAGTAAGTTCGCTTTAAAACATGAATGGAGAAAGTAAAACATCATGTCAAAGGTCATCAGTCAATGCGAGATCATCAAATTTGATTTCTTTGGCGTATAAAAGGATTCGGGAAAGGTGTGTATTAAGTGCTGCCTGAGGAAAAAGAGCGTTGACATTACAGTTTGTAAGTGTGTATCCTACAAGAGCGCACTTAAAAGCAAGGCCACAAGTTGTCTCCTGAGTACATTTTTCTGCTGAACAGCCAATAGCAATTGTCTTTGAACGAAAAGTACAATGGAGGAAGGCAGTGTGGAGGGGGGGGAACAAAAGCTTTGCTCCACTGTAACCCAGGAGTAAGTAGGTAGGCCTAAACAATGACAGCATGTCCTTGAGTTATAAATATATAATATCCCTCAGGTGGCACCGGGAGACAGCAGCTTCTGATTGGCTTTGGTTATAAATCATTCATTACAGTTCACATCAATAATTAATATTCCAACCAAGCCTGAATCCTTTATGTAAATACTGTCACACGTTGGAAGGGTACCATTGTAAACTTGCACAGACAGCAGTTTGTGAAGTTTTGATTGCCGGCTTAGGGTGCCGTGTTTGTCTCCGTATTCTTTTAAACTAAACCGCAAGGTAATACGGCACAAGGGCACAGGAAGTAACCGAAAAACTTTCTGATATTAGTCCCCACATCGGCATACTGATGATCCGTTGCGGTCGGTTGACAGCTTTTAAACAGAATATAATGAACATGGACGCCTCATGTAAAACAGTTACAAGGATAAATGGTGTCTGTTAAAGTTTCTGCCGCCGCCAGAAATCCATCAGACAAATAGCTCGCTTATTAATTTGGACTGTTTGGTTAAAGCTGTCCATGCAGTGTGTAGTTGGAGATGATCGTCCTCTCCGGCTGCCAACATTTGCAAATGTTATGAAATGCCATTGACAAATGTTGCTGAGCCCCCTTTTTGTTTTGTATCTTTAACTCTAACAAGCCTTGAAGTTTTAAAGGGTTAGTTATACATTATGGGTAATTTGCATTCTTGGTTTCATATCTGTGTGTTTGAGCATAATTCATTGGATTAATCTGTTTAATCCTCCACTGCTTCTGGCCAAGAAAAACACAAAATATTGGATTTATACTTTTAATGTGTGCACATATTGAACAAAACAAGATATAAATGTTAATTATGAGATAATATATGATATAATACAATACGATATGATATGAAACGATACGATACGATACGGTACGATACAATACGATACAGTACGATACAGTACGATACAGTACGATACGATACAGTACAATATGATACGATACGATACAATACGATACAGTACGATACGATAGAGTACAATATGATACGATACGATACAGTACGATACGATACAGTACAATACGATACGATACGATGCAGTACAATACGATACGATACGTTACAGTACAATACGGTACGATACAGTACAATACGATACGATACAGTACAAAACTATACAATACGATACGATACGGTGCAATACGAAATGATACGATACAATACGGTACGATACAATACGATACGATAGAGTACAATATGATACGATACGATACAGTACGATACGATACAGTACGATACGATACGATACGATGCAGTACGATACGATACGTTACAGTACAATACGGTACGATACAGTACAAAACTATACAATACAATACGATACGATACAAAATGATACGATACGATACAGTACGATACGAAATGATACGTTTCCTTTATTAGTCCCACAATAGGGCAATATGAGTAGGATACACATCTATAAAAAAAAACCCAAAACAGTAATACAATGAGGAACAAAGCAACATAAAT